>OY796896.1:31173844-31408844 GCA_963680785.1 Diplosoma virens | reverse complement strand
AACTCTCAAATCAAGCAAAGCTGCTTTGGTGCATCAATTTGAAAAGTTAAAAAAACAAAATTGTCACACAAATGAAATAAGAAATATTCTGTGCAAGTACAAATAACACTTTAAATAAACAGTTTCGTATGAACTGTCATTCAAATGTTAAAATAAACACTAAAATTGCTTAATGTTTCAGTTCTGAATTAGAATTTGTGCAGGTTACCATGGAGAAATATAAGCTTTTCTCCTGTATTGGGCAGCAGTTGAGATCACTTTTCTTCAAACACATTTCCAACCTCAGAAAACAATCTTTCTGAGGTTGTCCATTTAAAAGAGTTAGTTGCAGAACAGCTAGTAAAAAATAGCTAGTACCACAAAAGAGTTAGTTACAAAAGAGCTAGTGCCACAAAATAGCTAGCCATAAAAGAGCTAAAATATTAAAACAAAGAAAAATTGTAGCTAGCAAAACTCCTTTTAACAAAGAAAAATTGTTGCTACAATTATTAACAGTAAATACTAAAACAAAGAAAAATTGTAGCTAAAATATTAACGGTAAATCCTGAAACAAAAAAAAATTGTAGCTACAAATATTTAATCATTGAAATTTTAAACTGCTTTTAAAAATTCTTCTCTTGTAATAGCATCATTCTCATATTTTCCTATTAAGTTTTTTAGCCTGGCATTCATGTCCCTGTACTTTTTCTTTTGTTTTTGTATTTCTTGACCAGCCAACAGCAACAATACAGGGTGTCAAGAAAGTTCCCGATCCTAAACAAAATTATATAGGGCTAATGACAGAAGGTTAAATCAACAAAAGGTTTATTGTGGTGATAGAACAAAGCTCCATGAACATAAAAAAATCTGGTTTATTCAAAATGACCCCCATCTGTATCAATAACACGTTGGAGCCTCTGTCGGAAATTCTGACAAGCAGCACGAAGGGCATCTTGAGGAATTTTCTCCCATGCTCGTTTCAGGGAAGCTCGAAGATCCTCCAGATCGTTATGGGGTGAAGAACAGGCTTCTTTTTCCAGAATACCCCACACACAGAAATCCATAGGATTGAGATCGGGCAAAGATGGTGGCCACAAATCTTTGGTCCAGAATGAAGGAAAGTGCTCTTCGCACCACTTCTGCGTCTTCTTTGATGTGTGAGAAGGCGCGCCATCTTGTTGGAAGGTGAAGGACTTATTTTTGAACTTTTCCTTCATCGATGCAAGGGCAGGGGTTAAAATATCATTGACATACGAATCTGTATTCACTTTGACCCCTCTTTAACAAAAATGAGGGGAGATTTCCAAGATTTGGAGATCGCACCCCATACCATCACAGACGAGGGTTTCTGTCGGCATGAAACGAATCGAAGATGATCAGGGAGGTCCTTGGGCAACTTTCCAAGAATCCTGTCATTCTGGGTGTTGAACTTTGCCTCCACCGAGAAGAGTTTTTTGTCTGAAAAAACGATTTCGCCTTTCTCCGTGCCTCCCTTCAGACGGTTCAGCAGAATTTTGGCCCTCTCCTTTCTTTTTCGCTTCTGGAGGTCAGTTAGGAGTTGTCTTGTCCTGATTTTGTACGGGGACATTTTGAGATCCTGTTCAACAATTGTTCTGACAGACTCATGGCTGATATTCATGTCTTTAGCCATTTTCCTCAAGGATCGTTTGGGGTTCCTCCGAATTCTCTCCCTGAGGGCCTTGATCTTCACTGGAGTGTGAGCGGATCGAGGTCGTCCACTCCTATCCCGATCCTCCATGGTTCCAAGTTCTTGGAAGCGCAAGATTGTATCGCGAACAGTTGATTTTGGTGCTTTTAGCAACTTCATAATTTTAGAATTTGAATGTCCCGCACAATGAAGTTGAATGATTGCAGCTCTTTTACTCATTTTATTATTATTTTAGCCAAAAAAATTTGAAAAGTGTATCTGAAACATTGAAAAGGAGGATTAAGTGGAAAAATGACGTACAGAACTTATCATAATTCATTGAAGTTTTTGAATTACATTAAATTTAAAAATCAATCAGGAACTTTCTTGACACCCTTGTATACATTGTTATAAAGTTATATTTACTAATTTGTCAAAAAAAAAAAAATAGTTAGTAACTCTAAGAATGTCAAAATTGCTATAAAACTATTTCAAATAGCTATCCATAAAAAAGAAAGAAAATGAAATGAAGTGCATCCATCCATTTTGTCCTGACGATACTTCTAAGTCTGTCTAAATATTAGCATGTATTTATTTTATTATGGCCAACGTGCCTTAAATTATAAACTAAAATAATAATAAATATTACAATTAATCCTTAAAAAAATTAAAAAGGAATATACTCACCTTGAAATTATACAGAAAAGTTTGGAGCAATAACACAGTATCACATGGGTAGATGGACCGATTTACTGATCTTATTTCATCACTGGCAATGTGTAACAAGAGTTTTCAGATGCTTTTGAAACTGTTTTTCCTTGATACTTTAAAGTCTTGTCAGGAATAATTGCTTATCATAAAAGTTACAGGCAATTTTGAGAGGTGGTACTTCAAAGTACTGTCAGTACATAAAGGGTAAATGGGTTGATCTTTCCTGGATTACCCCCAAATTGTTATTTGTTTGATTATCAAATCTATCCAAGCAAGGAGGAACTGAGAGTGACAATCATGCTTGTTTTTTCAAATTAATTTTCTAAAAAAATGCACTATTTAAAAAAGCATTGAATAATTGCAACAGTACAATTTCAACTTCTCCATCTTCTCTCAACTGTCATCCTAAAACTTAATGTTCTCCTGTGTTTTATTCTGATAAAAAATAGGCTTGTAGAAAAAATTGTAACACTAAGTTTACAGAAAGGGGAATTAGATTCAAAAAAGTTTTTAATGCTTGAATTAAGCTATAAATCTTGAAATGTTTTGCTTATTTAATAAGAAAGTAAAATATTTACTTCAAAATTTTGTTGCAATTACTTTGGATATCAAAGGCATCTTCTGCTTTTTTTCTTACTCCTTCATACGAACCTGAAATGGTGACATTAAAGTCAAGAGTATATTGCATCTGCAATTTTTTGTAGAAAGTACAAAGAAATATCTATATCACAAAAGGAACTTACTGCAACGACCACCTGGAAGCACCTGAACATTGAATATTGTCCATAAAGAAAGATCTGGCTTTAATCTAAGTTTAATTTTTCAACTGAGAGTATTCCAAGACACAAAATTAGACCAATAAACTTTTGTCTCATTTTTAAACCAATTATCCAGAACATATTCCACTAGATTTGTTTTGTGAAAACTACTCTGTGGTACATTGTTAACCAGAAGACATATGAACTAATCAAGCTGCGAAGTCATCAACAGTTATTAGTGTATAGACAAAAAATGCATTGTTTTAAAAGAGCACTAAAAACCATATACAATATTTATCCCAGACCATCACAAAGCAAGACTGTTTGGCTTACCAAATTAAGGTTTTTAACAATACAACTTTTAGAGAGTTGAAGTCTGTAACAAATTAGCAGTTCAAATTTATGGTCAACCTAAAAATTTTGTGGCCTAGTTTAGCAAGATGTCAAGTTCAGATTTTAGAGCAAAAGTAAAAAGTAAATAATCTTTGTGTAGTCAAGATAAAAACATAACGTTTATAAGGTGTAAATTAATTGAAGCACAAGATAAAAATCAGCTTTGATAAGCAACAAGATTGTTTTGTTTTGTTAATGGTGCACACAAATGCTTCTACACTAAGAGTTAATATCTTGCAAACATTTAAGTCTAATGAATACATGGGTAAAAAAATGGTTCAACAGTACAAAATTTTTAATAAACAATAAACACTTCAGAAAACTTTCGCAAGATATTGATTGTTATGCCAATATCATATCCAACTTTTATACAGTTGTCTGGCATTGCAAGTGTAATTATAAACTTTGCAAAAATTACCTCACCCAACTGCTTACAAGATTCATATTCGAATGGTAGAGGTCTAAGAATTGGAAAGAACCAATTGTGTTTGCATTAACTTGGATGCTAGATTTTTCAATCAATCTCAAGACAATGTAAATTCAAAATGTAAATTTATTCAAAATTTTTATTCAAAGATTTGTAACAGAAACATCAAATTAACATTTGATATCATTGGATTTCTTCCGCTTTGTCTGTTGTTTTCTACAAATGTAATAATTGATGACATGTTCAATCCACACTCTTCTGTGGATTACAGCTGCAACACAGACATTACAGTTTGCAATGACATTGCCACATATCTTAAAAGGGATTTTCCAAATTTCCTGACAGATATTAGTTGTCAGAGCCTCAATGATCTGTGGGTTGTTGTAGTACACTCTCTCCTTCAGGCACCCCACAAGAAGTAGTCTGCAGGAAAAAGATCAGGAGAGTGGGCAGGCCATGGATGATTTATGCACCATGAGGTAAGTTTATCTCCAGGAAAGTTCTTGTTGAAAAAATCCAGTGAAACACTTGAGCAATTGCAGGCGCACCATTCTGCTGGTAAGTAACATTATTCATGTTAATCCCTGGTTTCTCGTAAGAGCTGGAATGAGTTTCCTTCTCATTACTTTCACATAGCACCAGTGCCGTAGCACTCCAACTTTGGGCCCCCCCCCCAGAAGTGAGCGCAAGAGCCCCTGCGCACAGGTCAGATCATTTTAGAGGTGTAAAATTGAAAAGCTGCATTAAGAAAATACACCACAATTTGTACATAAGTAAACAGGCTAATGTTAGAACAAAGCATGCCGATACCGAAGGTGCAAGTAATAAAAATTCGGCACCGATGCCAGAGTTCAGTAGAACATTTATGCAGACACTGCGAAACGAAAGCAATGACACTGAAAAACATGAAAAAGCTATAAAAGCACTAAGCACAGTATCATTTAAATAGTCTGGAGCGAACCTTTTTGTTCGCAAATGCTGTTATGACATTGTCATAATCAAGAGATCGGGCGCAGTCATTTTCGATTGACAACATGGCTAATGAAGATAGTCTACTGTCTGTCATTGACGTTCTATTAAAAGTTTTGATCAGTTTCAATTTGCTGAAGCTTCTTTCAGCGCTGGCAACAGTCACGGGGCAAGTTAGTAAGATTCGAAGTGCGATGTACACATTCGGATACAATTCAAATAAATGAGTCTTTAGAAGATAGTTCAGAAAGTCGTGAGCCGTATTGAGATTGCGTTGTTTTTGTAAAATTAAAACAAACCGCTGTAGCTCAGCGCTGATTTCATCAGAATCAATGTCACCGAACTTTTTTTGGAACTCTTTACAGCAAGTAAGAAGAGCATTTTCTTGTTGCACAAGCAAAAGTTGGTCACGTGTGTACAAAAACGAAAAGGCGGAAGAAACCTCACGTAACAAATTAAAGCGCTCCTTTATCGACATAATAGCGTGGTCTATAAATGGATAGAAAAAGTTGCTTTTAAATTTCAGTTCAGGAGTAGCTTGTTGTTCCTCTTCACCTTGGTAATCAAACAATCTTCTTTTCTTTCCACTTCTTGACGGAGGAAAAGAAGGATCAATATCTAATTCCTGTGCTATTTCAACAGCAGATGTTGCAGCACTGTCATAACCCGTTGTGCGATAGTTTTGCAAAAACTTTTCAGTTGCCTGGATTTCCGTTTCCATTGTATGAAGGGTGACTCCATATGATTGAAGAATCTTGTTTGCTTTATTGACTTGAAATAAGATATCATACCAAATAAACACCGACGAAATAAAACTCCATTTTGATAAATAAGCTATCAACGATTTTGTTTCTGAGGCAGCTCTTCCATCTTTTCTTTCTATGGAAATGGCTTCCAAGTCTTTCAGTGCCAGCAACACTTCTTTTAAATTGTATCGAAGAGGTTTGATGCATTTAATTCTGCTTTCCCAACGAGTATCAGATTGCGACTTTATGGACAGCTCCACATGTTTCTTCAAAATTTCCCAACGCTGAGCAGAGGAAGAAAACAGCACATACAACCTTGTAAGTACTCCAAAAAATGTCAATGCTTCCGTCGATGAATTAGCACTGTCAACAACAACTAAGTTAAGGGTATGGTTTGCACAGGGCACGTAAACAGCTTTGGGATTGATGTCTAGCATTCTTGCTTGGACCCCAGAATGTTTTCCTTTCATGTTAGCACCATTATCATATGACTGGCCTCGACAATCAGACAATTCGAGTTGCAGTTCGGTCGCTTTTTCTAAGAAAGCGTTCAACAAGCCTTTCCCAGTACTGTCACTTATTCTCAAGTAGCCAAAAAATGTTTCTTTAACAACAGCAGCTTCTTCATTACATAGTACATAACGAAGAATGACAGACATTTGTTCATGATGTGACATATCTGGAGTGCAGTCCAAAATTATAGAAAAATATTTTGCCTTTTTCAATTGCTTTAAATTTTCTTTTTCAACTTCTGTCGCTAGCAATTCAATTAGTTCATTTTGTATGGTAGGACTCAAATAGTGATCTTTACTCTTTTTATGCTTGATTCTGTCTTGAAGTTCTTTTAGGATTGGATCTCTTCTTGCCAAAAGCTCAAATATACCCAAAAAATTTCCATTGTGAGGAGATCCTAGGACTTCTTCAGATCCTCTAAAAGCAAGATTCCTTTCCGATAGAAACAAGGCAATGTCGATAAGTCTCTCTAAAACATTTCTCCAAAAACGTCTTTCATTGAAAAAAATATCCATCTCGCGTTTGTCGATAGTGGATGAATTTCTTATCCCTTCAGCTAGCAACATCCATTGACTGCAGCATTCTTGGTGGGAAATGCCGTTTTCATGGTCTTTCAGTTTTTTCGAAAAACCCTCCCATGTATTTATACCACTACAAAAGGGGCTTAGTGTTTTTCCAAATAGCTTACAACAAAAGCAAAAAACTTGATCTGATTCCCCAGAATAAACTAGCCACGACCGTGAAACACTTTCACCATTAGGTAACACACGTTTATAATGGTTAGAGGAAAAACGTCGCCTTGGAATTGTGTTATTATATGGAAAATTCATTATTAGTTGATGTGGTCCACGCTTTACTATGACATCGTTGAGCATCAGAAATACTTTCAGGCCATTTACATGGGTCATCAGGGATAGGAGTAAATTGAGATTCAGTTATTTTTGATATTGAAGGTTGCGTATTCGCAGGTAAATCACAACTTACATTTTCTGGAAATTCACAATCACTTTGATGCTGATCGCCATCGTCTTTTTTTTCTTGGACACTATAGTGTTCCTCATCCCTCTCGGTACTAGTGCCAGGTCTACTCTGCTCAGTAATCTTGAAAAAATCATCAGGCAATTTCGCTACAGCATCTCGAGCAGCGGCTGCTTCTTTTCTCTTTTGAGCACCACTTTTTGAACGTTTCATTTTATATAATGTCAATAAAATACAGTATCTACACTCTGTACAAACAGTATCTACACTTTATCTACACTCTGCAGTGTATATATAATGTCCCGGTATTTATAGCCAACAAAATTGTTGCGTAACAACGGCATTGTTACGTCAATCGAATATTCAAGATTCTACCAGAATCGAATAGATTCTGCGAGATAAAATGACGTAGCATTCACTTAAGATGTCACAATCCAATTTCTTCCTACAGTTTAAATAGGTTGTAAACAAGTCTGCTGAACTGAAAATAGTCACGTAGGCCTAGTCAAAAAGCAACGATCAAGCGCATTATTTGTGACACTTCGCAATTTCAGACTAACTTGGGGCCCAAAGTTGGCCTGGGCCCCCCCCAATTGGGGGGTTTGGGTGGCGGCTGTTACGGCTCTGCATAGCACTCAGTGTTAACAGTCACTAAACAACCACGTTTGTCTTCAAAAAATAATTGCTCTGCCACTAATGACATAGTAACTTTTTCAACATTTTAAAGGGCATATGGCATGCTGATAAGGTTGGGCTTGGGTCAAAAATCCCCTGTTTATTATCCCCTTCTCAATTTAGCACTACGTTATACTAATTCTATTAATAAAATATTATGAACAAGTGTTCAAAGTTGCATGCTAATTCTAAATTAGTGTTCAAAGTTTTTTTAGTATTTACACCACCTATTTTGTTGTGCATTGTATCTGTATTTCGTAATTTGTTTGCCTCTGCTGTTTGTGTTATATAAGTCTTCACGCTTCATGATTACTTTATGCTAATTTATTGTAATTATTTGAATATCACAATTATGTTCTCAATACTATTTTTGCTCGTCTTGCTGTTATTATCACCCCACGTGATACTCGGTTCAATGTAAAAATGCTATAGTTTTTACAGCATTGCTAATACTATTATTGTTTGTTGATTAAATTTCTTATCAACGTACTTGCGTTGAACAAAAAAAGCAGGACCAACTTAAATGGTAGCTCAACAGGCAGTATTAGAAATACTTAAAAACCTATCAAAATTTATGCGAAGTTAAATGTAGCTTATGAAGCAAAATATTGCTTTGTGAAACAAGCACAATCAGACCTCGTATCAAACAAGACTATTTTTAGCAGTTTAATTGTGCTTAACTATTAATTTTACTCGAGCAAAATTGATTTTTATGACCTAATTTACGTAAAACTACCTTCTCGGCCAAAATGCGAAAAAAAGTAGTAAATAAGAGCTAACTTTCGTCAATATGAGTAAACATAAGGCATAAAACCCAAGTGTGACACCACCGAAGCTTTTCAGCGAGTCTCGAGGATAAATATGAAAATCCACCACGTTAAAGCGTATTTACAACACTTAACAGCACAGAATTTATATGGAATTTGTGGCAGCGTGCTAGTTGGTAGTTTAATAAGTTTTTTGTTCAATTCAGTTCAATCCATCCAGTCCAGTTTAAAGCAAATATATTCAAGAGACCACTTATCAGTAGTGGGATTCTTTTTTTTTCAGCCGGTTCTGTTACCAAAGAAAGTCAATTTTCCCATCAAATAAACTAATTAATTTTAATTATTTCCAGAGTATAGGCCTACTAACGTGTCAAAATAACGGTTCAGAACAAGCGTTGTTATAATCATATTAAGAAGTGCCTATAAAGAAACCTGAAAGCAGTGTTGTCGAGTGGCTAAGAGCGCCGTGATAAAAGGCGATCGTCACGATCAATGTTCAAAACCTATTTGCGCCAAACTTTTTCCTTATCCTTAGAAAAAACACTTTGGCACTTGGCTTGGCGGTCTTAGTAAATAGCTCCAAATTTCAGTGGTACCAGTATTTCAAAATAAAAACTTAAAATCCCAAAAAATTTTAATGAACAGCAATATCTTGGCATCTCCGGAAGCAGTTCGGGATAGTTGCATGACAATCGCTCTATGTATAGCGCCCGAGTCGCTTTCCTTCGAGCCTGGAGGATAAATAAAGGAGATAAGAATATAAAAGTATAACCGATAGACGAAAAAAGATTGTCGTAGTTGTTAAGTTTGCTACGTGTATCGTAAGCAGCCGCGGTCTATTTCCTTTATCAGTCTATGGCTGTCGTTATTAACTTACCTTACTTAAACCTATATCGTACTTAATCTTTAAGCATATGAGAAAATTTTATTGGCAAGGTCTAAGTGAAGGCAATTTAGAACAAGCACAGCTAAATAAAACCAATTTTAAAAATATTCAATGACTACGCTACCAACCACGTGCATTACAAACTTACACCAAAAACTAAAAAAAAAAACAGAAAGAAAAATCAACACAGTTAGATGCACATAAATCAAGTGATAAATGTTGCCATTATACAAAATGAAATTGCGTTTCTAACAGTAGTAGATGAAAGGCCATCAATTCTGGTTCAAACACAAACAGGGCAGGGGGCGAGGGTTTGTTTAATGGCGCCGCACTCGCCATCCGGTTAAGGAGCTAGACTTCATTATGCATGGGCGAATGGAATCGCCCAACAACAGACTGCAGGAAATTAACCTTAACAGAAACTCTTTGGGACAAGGCCATTTTTACAGGTGACCGAAGTTTCAGCAGCTTGCAGGTAAGACCACGGTGCCTCACATTAAAACATAAACCAAAAAACAAATAATATTTATCATATATTTTTGGGAAATGGGAAGGCCTTGAAAGGTAAGTATATATGACTTAAAGTTTACGTGCTGCGTTACTTTTGATATAAAAAATTTGCTCTTGAGGTTCCAGCATTTAAGTCTTGCATAAATATTTAGCTCTGTAACTATTTCGTATCCAAACCACAGGGCCTAGGTCCATTCCCCGTGTGCTGTACATGTAACGTACCCTATTGCCTCGATTTTTTACACAAAAATATTTACTTTTTAGACAGTGGGATCTTGGAAATAAAGTAATACGCTACAGCAAGCTCCTTCACCTCAAAGGAGTAAAAAAATTGAGACAAATTTGGCAAACTGACAAATTATAAAAATAAATAAAAAACTTCGGATCATGTATCCAATACACCCTGAAGGTTGTATTTTGATACATGGTAAATCGGGTTTTTTCAAGAAGCGATCTGTTTTAGTCGATAAAACTATCCGGGAATTCTCCTGCACCACCAGGAGGGAATAAAAAAGAAACCAAGAGAAAAACTTATTGTTGGCATTCTTTTCTTTTGTAAACATGTCAGTAAACATTTATGCAAGCATGTATTAGCCTACTCTTGGGTTCTTTCCCAGATTTTTATACTACCCAATTTATATAACTTTTGTAGGCCAATTGCGAGAAAATTACGTTTGTTTAATTTACTGTTAAAGTAGTTGTATATTAATCAGGGCATCGAGCCGATGAAGCCGAATCTGACCCATACCAACCTTTTTTTTTTAACCCGAACAGGAACTGAATCGTTAAAAATAAAAGTTTATAAACCTAAGAACCTGAATGAACCTTAAGATTATTGTATTGTTTAGATCGGTCGGTAGCGTGGTCAAGCGTTAAGGAGCGTCGTGATTGATTAATCGACAGGAAATGGCATGAGTCGGTCAAAACCTACTAGCGTCATTCTGTTGTGTCCTTGAGCAAAGATATTTAAGGCACTTTTCCCTGCTTGGCAGCCTTGGCAAGCAGTTCAAAATTTTAGTGACGTCTTTATAAGACTTTAAAAATTTAACCAAACAGCAATATCTTGGCATCTCCGGAAGCAGGTCGGGGAGGTTGCGTTATGTTTAGGGGCTTCGACGCTATCCTGCAATTCAGGAGGATAAATATAGAGATGAAATAAAAACTATCTTTTTTGACGCCCTGGTATTATTAAGCCTAAATAACTACGGTAGCCTATAAGCTGTCACTTCGATTTGCCTTTTAAAGAAGCTAATACAATGCCGTTTAAAGTTTTTAATTCGAGATATTATATAGCAGAGATGAACAAGATCACCAGTTTTGACGATCTTTTAAGACCGCGTATATTGGGCTTCAAGGACTTAAAAAATGTAAACATCAAACAGATCTTTGTCACCGTTTTGAAGAATATATCGACTCTTCATCAGATTGAATGAAAAACTGAAATCAGGTTTTTTTTTACATTGTTGTACAATACTCAGCAACGACTTTGAAAAAAAAGTTGATGCAAGAAATAAAAAGGACGCATTTAACAACGTAATTGTTATGAGTTCCACTAGTATCTGCAGTTAGCTCTTTTATTTATACGGAGTTACACGATAGTTATACGACTGAATCTGTAAGTTATACTAATAATTTATCACGCGGTTAACCACACTTATCAAACCAGAGAGAAGAAGGCAGTAGAGCCGTGCGCTATGACGTCACATACTATAACAATTAGAGCTCGTCAGTGATGCATATCTCTTGTCAGTGATAGTTTCGCTCTTATTTATAAAATAAATAGAGATAAAAATATATTTTTTTTTATAAACACAAATCTTGCTCACTATTAAGTTGTTTTTTTTAAAAAAGTTACAATATTTGCTGAGAATTGGAAAAACTATATAACCACTATAGCAAGTTGGCATAAATTACTTAATTTTTTTAACTATAAAATCTTACCAAAACCTTTGATATGTATTTGTGAACAAAGGGATAGTTGTTGTCATGCTAAGCTAATTTGTACATCTATAACAATAACATCAAATTCTTTCGATTAAGATTTATCAAACTACCGTAAAACTTCTATTTGAGCGCCCCCTCTATTTGAACGCCACTAGAACGCCACTATAGGGGAAAGGTTGAAAAATAGAGCGCCACCCTCTAATTAAACGCCACTTTGATGAATTCTTCTATTTTGGCAATAGTTACGGCTGAAATCGCTTTTCTACGTGTAAGAAGGGTAGAATAGAATGTCGAATTGCACGTTTATTTTTAGACGCTGGGAAGTTCCTGTAGTTTTTTAAATGAACTAATGGCGGTGGCCTAAACGCCAACTACACTATCGGTGGTGACTCTATTCGAATAAGCGGTAAAATCGCATTAGATGTTACACGGCGAGAAGAGCTATGCCAATCCGGAAACATGCGAGCACCATCAATGAAAGTTTATTTGAAGTGGATAGGCGATGTTTGGGATCAGCTGCCGAAGGATCTGACCATTAAGTCGTTTAAGGGATGCGAACTGACCAACACTCTATATAGCTCTGAGGATTGCAAGATCAGTTTCAGGTCAGACGTCCCGATTCCGACTGGACAGGAACTTCTACAGCAACCGCGGGCCAATGCCAACCTTACCGGTAAACGTGAATTTATTCAGCGACTCGACGTTGATGCGGAAGGTGTTGAAAATGACGAGGATGGCCACAACAGCGACGTGTCATTTGATTTTCACCAGTCAATTTGTGATTATTTACCAGTAATCACCCTGTATTCGTGTCTTTTGCTAATTGTATAAATGTGTTGGAAGTTTTTTCTTTTCATTCATAAAATTTCTTTTTTCAAAATTCTGACCAGCTAGTCGAAAAATAGAGCGCCACCCTCTAATTGAACTTCACCTCTAATAGAACACCACTATGGGGGAAGGGTTGAAAAATAGGGCACCATGGCGGTGAAATAGAGGTTTGACGTATATTCAATAAGTACGAGTACATTGAATTTAAGGCTCAGTCAACTGCCATAAAAAATTACAATTTTAAAAGAAATCACAAAAATTAGATACAAGTAAATTTAAACTAATTAATCAGTTCAGTTAAGATCAATTTTTATTCAATTTATTTGATTTTAAATGGTGCTGCCAAACTAGCAATTGCAGCTAAGGAAACTTTTCAAAATTAAATCTGGTAAGGTTTTGTTAAAGTATGTTGCATAATAGCTTAATATGTAATTGCAATGTCAAGTGAAAATAACAAGTATAACTGAATGATATAATGTTAATGCATTTACAAATCATTTTCTGCAAAAGTCTTTATTTCTTCACTTTCTTGCACAGAAACAGGTCTTAAACTGTCACTAAAGATAACAACTGAATTACTAACTTCTTTTTTTGAAGTTTGCAAACATCCACTCAGCGGTGCTTTGGTGTTAACATTTTCTAAGGTGTTTTACACAATGCAACATGCCAGTACGGTGGTTTATTTATTATAAACTATTAATATAAACATTTCTTTTATGCTACAAAAAAGGATTTCTTCATCTGCATAGGTCTACACACTGGCTTCTTTTCTTCTTCTCAATTAAACAAAGTTTACAAGCTTTTTACTTTTTTTGTATTATATTAAGATTGCATTAAACTTTGCCATTCATAACTATGCTGCGAATAATACTTACTATAGCACAATTTAATGCTCTACTGAAATTATAATTTATATAGTAATTTCATATAGCTTTTAAAGATGCAGCTTTTATAAGCTTAAAGATATTAAAGAGTTTAAAAATATACAAAATAAAGATATACGGTAGCTTTTAAAAGTTTAAAGATATTGAGACACCACCAGACAAACTGTAAAAAACTCTAAAAAGTCGGCAGCGTAGTCAAGTGGTTAGAGAGCCGGGATCGTGACCAACACGGTCTCGGTTCAAAACCCACTCGCGCCATTCTGTTGTGTCCTTGGGAAAGACACTTTACGACACATTCCCCTGCTTAGTGATCCTGGCAAGCAGTAAATTACAGTCATATCTCAATTACAAGCGGACAGCAATATCTTGGTATCTCCAGAAGCAGGTCGGGGTAATTGCCTACCCTATGTATAGGCCTAAGCGCCTCCGTCGCTTTCATGCGAGTCAGAAGGATAAATATAGAGATAAGATAAAAAAAAAAAAAGTACTTGCAACAAAATATTTTTCAGCTAAACTTCAAAAAACACAAAAAAATTGAGCAATATCTATAAGCTGCTATTAATGGTTGGCAATTTCAATTTTACATTCAAAGGGTTTTCTAAAATTATTCTATGTCTGATTTTATAAACTGCTTAGCTTTTTTATTTTGCTTAAATTAGTTTGCCACATAAAAAAACAATGAAGTTTCAAGTTTTGAGCGCTTTCTTACTAAGTAA
Organism: Diplosoma virens; assembly: GCA_963680785.1. Taxonomy (NCBI): domain Eukaryota; kingdom Metazoa; phylum Chordata; class Ascidiacea; order Aplousobranchia; family Didemnidae; genus Diplosoma; species Diplosoma virens. The sequence goes on along the minus strand of OY796896.1, from coordinate 31,394,512 downwards.
AAAAGTGAGCTAATTTGTTTAAAAAGTTTATTGGGCTAAGAAACAACAAATGGTTTTTGTTAACCTATTATTTGTTCAATTTGCTTCATTACCTTTTAAATTTTGAAAAATCCCCAAAGCCTGTGAGGTTAAAACGACGAACAAGGAACGAAACTTCAATAAATGATAATAAAAATGATAAGACTTTGTTTTGATATGTAATAATTGGCTAAAAGGTGCAAAATAATGCAATACCAAGTTGATTAAAAAAATGTGAAAACTTGACATACTGGTAATTATTTAAATATATCTTCAAAAATCGCATTGCGCATTTTCGCTCAATAGTATTTGTTAGCCTACAAGCCTTTTCTCTATACTATACAATCAGATTATACTCTTTTCTTCAAAAGTATCTATTCATTGATTTGATTTCTCTTGTATTTGTTTTTTTCTTTTTCGATGCTGTACGCACCATTTACATTATTCAAATTAGAAAGAGGCTACTTAGGTTAGTAATTGATCATGCACCTGGCATTTTCTCTGTCATTGGTTTGATGAAGAAAAAGCAACTAAGTCGGCTACCTAGCAATAGCATTATGCGAAATACAATTTGCTTAAAATATAAATGTAAACATTTTATGAGTTGCACGCGGGTCGAGTCTAATTCGAAGAAAAACCGATTGGAGTGAGAGTAAAAAGAAACAGAACTAATTGCTCTAAGAGACAAAAATAAATAAAACGCCGCGCAAATTGCTCTTGCGGGTCCAAAGTGGGCCCAAAAGTTTTTAAATTTTGTCAAGATGCTCAAGAAGAACTTAGTATTTTTTGAACCAACTACTTTCTCTCAAAAACTAATCCTGTATCTCTCTAAAACTAACTCTCACTCCAATCGGTTTTTCTTCGAATTAGACTCGATTTTGCACGCGGGTCAAGTCTAATTTGAAGAAAAAACGATTGGAGTGAAAGTAAAAAAGAAAATTAATTGTTCTAAGAGATAAAAAGAGAAAAAAACGCCGCGTAAATTGTTGCTGCGGGCCCAAAACGGGCCTAATTTTTTGGAATTTTTAAAAATTTGTTAAGATGCTCAAAAAGAACTTAGTTTCTTTTGAACCAACTACTTTCTCTCTAAAATTAACTCTGTTTCTCCATAAAACTAACTCTCACTCCAATCGGTTTTTCTTCGAATTAAACTTGACCTTGCACGCGGCGCGGTACGCGGCAAGGTTCTCTAAAAAAGGTTATGCGTTGCACTTTGTTGCACTGCGCTGCACTGCGCGATTGACACCACTAGACGACGACGACGACGACCATGGATTTTCTTTTAAACTCCGAGTTATAGAATATTTATGTGCATTACTCACATCATTTTCGTCATAAATGTTACTTGTTATGTAATAGATCAAATTGGATTTATTTTAGCAAAATTATTGTTAAAGTTAGTAAATGGGAAAATGCTGGATCAAGTAAAACAAAGTATGTGAAACAGTTGATTGTACAAGGCTTGCAGTTAGTTTGACTGACACATAAGCCTATGTTAAAAATTTTGAATATGCGGCTGTAACAATAGTAAGTGTTGGCCTGATTTTGATAAGAGTGGTAAAAGAAAATTAAAAAAAAACTGCAAAATGTCAGAAAATAATAAATGTTGTATAAAATTGTTCGCGAAACAGCCTAACGCAACGAGATCTGGTAATATATATGGCCCTACTAAAAGCCATTGTGAACCTTGTCAAAACATTTTTGGTAGTATTCTGAACGCAATTCCTGATGATGTTCCATATAAAGCAAGAACTATATCTCGAAAAGCAAAAGTTCTTTGTCTCTGTAGAGATTGTTCTGAACCCAAAAAAGTATTTTCTCTCATAAATAATAGAAGTGGAGTAATTTGTGTTCAGATACAAAACCAGCAGACATACGTACCAGCAAAATCTACTGGAATTCAAACAGATGTTTTTCATGAAAAAACAAAGCTATTTTGTGATTTTAGAAAGTCAGTTGGTGTAAGAGAACCAAGAAAAACTGTAGTGCCTTCCAGTTGTAAACTAAAAAATGAAAACTGTCAATCTGCTATTGAATTAAAACAATTAAAATGCCCACAAAAAAAATTCTTTTACCAAAAAAGAACCCACAAATACAAGAAAAAAAGATGTTCTTTTAAAAGATTAAAATTGATTCAAAAGCAAGTTTTTATTCGAAAGGCTGTAAAGAAGAGATGCATGCTAAATTTAGTTAATCATCAACAAAGAAATAAAGGGAAATCACTGCTAAAATATGTATTAAAAAAAGAAGCTGTAAAGAAACTTGAAGCAATATGCTCTAGTGATTCATCCAGTGAAGATCTCAGGAAGTTGTGTCACAAAATAAACAAAAATAAAGTGTTGCATGCCAAACTGCTAAAAAAACAAAAAAGGTTTAAAAAACTTTTATATTCAAATAAATATAAACATCAAGCCAAAATTTACGTTTCAAATCAACATTTACAAGTCCCTAGTGTTAAGGAATATGGGAAAAAATGTCACAGAAAAAAAAAATTCACAAAAATTCTAAAAAAATTTATAAAAAAGCATTTTCCAAACAATTGATAACTGATTGTATGATTTTTAAATTTAATAGTTGGAGCATTTAAGTTACAACAATCAGATATTTTAAAATCATCAAGTTAATGTGATTTTATAATTTATTTAATCATGTAAAATGACAATTATTTGTAGATCGGGCTAAGTGATAATATCTAATAAGTTGTTTTTGTAACAACCATACTAAAATGTTCAAAACCTTAAATATTTTTATATTATTTCTGAGTTTTAATTAAAATTAGATTGCTCTTTAGATTTTATTGTTTGCAGGTGCCTTGTTATATCTATTTTTTGTATAGATGTTTCTATATATATATTTGGTTAGGTTTGTTAAATATTAAACCTTAAATGTCAATTGTTTGTTAAAAAAATTCAGAGTTGGACCCGTGTGTTTTTGTTTTTTGATGCAACACTTTGTTGAAAAACAATGTCAAGTAAAATTTGCAACCACAGCGATTTTGTCTTTCAATATGACGTGAAATACTGTGGAACACCAAGCAAAATATGAGCTGACTCAACTGCAACGATTACCTTAATTTTGTGAAAGATTTATCATATGTTAAAGTAAAGTAAAGTGTCCAAATGTTGGATAAATCAATCACACATTTGGACTGCCAGCCATCATGTGGCAGTCCATGTACCAAAGGAACTGTTTCATCATTTTGTTCTATGATAAAAAAAGCTGTTCGAGATCTTCATCCTTGTGGATTAAGTACAAGACGAGGTATTTCAAAGTAAGTTAGGAGCGTTATTAAATCATTATTGTAAATAAAGTAAAAAACCACAGATATTATTTATTTTTTATTATGAATTATTGGTAAAATGTTTTACAGATGCTAGCATAACTTTAATGTTAAAAGTCAGTTTTTGATTTTTTCGTTTTGGTAATTATTTGTCAGATAGGCCTACTCAAAGATTAACACAATTTCTGCTTTGTTGCAACTCTTAAGATAACTAGCCCATATTTATTGATTATGATAAATTCTTGACCTTTAAATTATCCAGATACTTTTTATCTGTTGTGTTTGAAACAGCAAAAAAGAATAAATTATAAATTTTTAAAAACAACATAATTTTATTTCTAAATAACAAGTGTAAAAATGTCAGTAAAAAGATATAAAAGATTTTTACAATGATGTGGCTAAAGTTCCTGTGCTAGATATTGAACTTTTCAAACTAAAGATCCAGTCATGAATTTACATATTTACTTTTCATTTTCATATTATTATTTTTAATCTGCCAATGCTGAAATGATTCAAGCAGTAGAAAGTGAACCACAAACCCTAGTTCAATAATGTTTTTATCATGCTAAGCAAAAGTTACAAAACTTCTAAAATTATGATATCATCCATTAACCTGATTGAGATGAGTGTGGCTTATAAACACATAACCAAACATTTCAATCAGAACAGATGTGCCATATCAACAAAAAATCTATTTGAAAAACTCAGGTGTGGTTTAACCTTCCTTGTGTTTTTGCTTCAAATACAACATTCTAACAGCCAATTATTACTTTTCATATGCTATTAAATGGATGCACTAAAGTGGTCACAATACCTGATTCAAAAGCACTCAAGTTGGAAAACTCGTATACTTCTAAATTAGATGAATGCCAAAATGATGCTCGTAAAGTGTGGAATGTAATTTGTTCTACATTTCTGCACTCTAAACTAATTAAAGAGACTTCTGACTTATTAGTAACTAACAATGGCACAATCTTGGATTATCAAAATATAGCCAATAAATTTAATGAATTTTGCTCAATTGGCTCAAATTTAGCAAATAACTTTTCAAATACTTTCTTAAAGTTTTCTTTACCTTTCTAAACAAACAAGTTTCTTTTATCTATCTCAACATACCCAACTCCACAGAAATTTTTAACACTATTTTTTCTTTAAAAAAAAAACAAAGCAGTTGGTCATGACGACATTCCAGCTTTTCAAATCACCTCTTCAGTCATTATTTTGTATCTTCAAGTTTTTATTAAGTTTTGTTTTACAAAAGGTGTTTTTCCCAAAAATTGTACAACTGCAAGAATAGTTCCAATTTTTAAAAAGGAGAATGTGGTAAACCTATAAATTATCATCCTATTTCTGTTCTTACTTGTTTCTCTAAAATTTTTGAAAGAGTTATTTACCAGTGTGTAATTAATTTTCCAAATGAACATAATGTAATTATAAACAATCAATATGGTTTTCAAAATAAGGTTTCAAACAATTATGTTTTTGTTGATATTATCACAAACTCTTATGACAATGTGAATTCTAATCAATTCACTGGTTTAGTTTTCTTGGCCTTACTAAAGCTTTCAATCCAGTAAATCATGGCCTTTTCTTCTCAAACTACAACATTATGGCATACATGGTTCAGAAAATGAACTAATTCAATTGTTCTTATCACACAAATAATTTGTCTTTATTAAAAGTGCAAAGTCTAAGCTGCTGAAAAAAGAAGTATGATGTTTGCCAGGGTTTAATTTTGGCTCTCTTTTATTTCTTTTGTATGTTAATGATATGCCTCAAGCAGTTAATTGTATGCCAATACTCTTTGCTGATGACACATGCTTAGTTTTTTCAGCTCCTGACCTTACTTCTCTTATTAAAATTTTGAATAAAGAACTTCAAAATCTACCAATTTGGTTTAATTTTAACAAACTCACAGTTAATCCCTCTAAATGTAAATTCCTAATATATTTCCCAAATTAATTTAACTTTTTCCAAAAACTAATATATTTTTAAATAATATTTCTATTCCACAATACACAAGTATTAGATATTTAGATTCAACCATTGATATGAATCTTAATTTTGATTCTCATATCTTAATATATTCATCATATAAAATATCAAGAACAGTTGAAATTATCTCTAAAATCAGATATTATTTGCCAGAAAAAGCACTGTTAAAAATTTATTTTATGCTCAGATACATTCCTACTTATTGTACAGCCATATTATTTAGGGATCTACTTTTCTAATGTATCTTAAAAAATTGACTACTCTTCCAAGTAAAGCTATTAAATACTGTATATAGGTGCAGCCAAATTTTGCCATAATGCTTCACCTTATTACAACTCTTTAAGATTCTAAATCTTACAAATCTTTATAAACTTGAAGTTGGTAAATTTGTACAAACTTATTTTTAAAAAATGCTTTGTGAAAATTTGTTGAATTATTTTACTTTAACCAGCCAAATCTCGAAAAAAAGCACTAGATTAACTAAAAATCAAAAAAAAACTTTGTATATTTCCTATTATAAAACTTCACAATTACAAAGATTAGTATTACCAAGGAATTAAGATATGGAACAAAATTCCTATATTTATTGAAACCTTATATTTAAAATAAAAACTTTATACATTAAAAAAAAAACCTTATACATAATATTATTTTGCAACAGTTCAATTTTTTACATTACAAGTAGCTTTGCTTGCAAGGGTGACTGCTGACTTGAAGATCAAAAAATCAAATCGCAGCTAATTTTTTTGTTCCATTTTGGTTTTGATTTTCGTTATTGCATTTTCCAAAAATAAAAGTATGTTGTCTTGTCTTGTCTGGCCATATGTAATCTGTTACTAAACTTTAGTCACTATTACAGAAAATTCAAAATTTTTTGTTTATTTCAATTCTTAATGATTTTCAAAACATAATCAGTAATTTTTTTCAGATATATTGATATGCGGTATGGAATGAAAGATAATTGTCTTCTTAACTGCAGTTTAAAGTGGTTAGTTTGTTCTGGTATTTTGCGGAGAAAGTGTGGATTGTATTCTTTTTGCTGTAGCAGGTAAGTTATTGATGATTGTTTCTAAATTTATTTGTTATGATATCTCACAGGCTACGTTTAAGGTTTTTGACCAATACCACTTTAGGGTTATTTTATCAATTGTGGTTTGCCAAGTTGAAAAGACTTTTGAATATTTGTGTTGCTAAAACTTGATTAATTTAGGCTAATTGTTAACACTTATTGTTTTTTGATTATTTACTCATGCCATAAATACATTTTTTGAAAGAAACAGCCTGGCTTTTTGAAAGCAATACTTTTCATGGGCTGGATAAGTTTAAACTAGTGATGGAACAATTAATCGGAATCAAGAATCAAAAAATTTTTAGGAATAGGCATTGGAATTGAAAGATTTTTTATGAAAATTTCAATTTTTGAAAATGATTCCTAATTATGTATTTCCCTTTTTTTATATACCTCATTATTATTGAGCATGCACATATATGAAAAAAGACATTTTCTTTTTAAGAAAAATATATATGATTATAATAATTATACCATGGGTTGGTGGGAAATTGTCTGTGGCTAATCATCACCAACCATCACTAACTAAAAAGGTTCATTTCCACTACAAATGTAGAATGGAGCATTCTTTGTTTGCTTCATTAATTTTTTTACTTCTTTCTGTGCTTTAGAACAAGGCGAGCAAAAAAAATTAATAAAACAAAGAAAATTCTATTCCATGCTTGTAGTAGAATGAGCCCAAACAACAATATCATTACTAATTCTAAAAATTGGCAGTGGCTAACAGTCAGTGGCAAATTGGTGGCAGCAAACATTTCCACCCTGTATATTTTTATGCTACAAGAGTGAATTGATCTTCCTTGTAGAATAGTCAATAAAAAGATCAGAGCAATTTAACAATGTTTGAAAAACCACAACAGTCTGTTTCCTCTTATGGAATTGTCAGGTGGTTACTTATTCAAATAAAATCATCAGTTGGTTGCTTTGTTTGAATAGATAACCCATGACAATTCTATAAAATGAAATTGACTGTTGTGAATTTTCAAACATTAATAAAATATATTTAGTGTTATATATATTAGTAAAATAAATTTAATATTCTATTTGAATAAGTAACCACCTGACAATTCGATAAGATGAAACAGACTGTTGTGGTTTTAACTAATAAGGTGTAGTGTTTAATAAATATAATATATATATATATATATATATATTTTTTTTTTTTACTTATTAAGCAAAAACATCTCTACACCCTGTTTTATCTGATTAAGAAATGGATGAAACAGGTTGTAGGGTTGTTTTTTAATAAATGAAAAATCTATGTATTTGTTCTGACTTTCATTAAGCACTCTACAAAAACTCATCAATTAATTTTCTAATTTATAGATATATTTCATGAGTTTCATATAATATTGTAATGAGAAAGAGCAAGAGTAAATCGATTTCCATTGCAGAGTTCTCAATGAAAAAATCAGAGTAATTTCATACAAAATTTATTTAAAAAACTTCAACAGTCTATTTCATCCAATAAAATCAGTTTGTTTTATTCATATTAAGGTAAGAGAAGTGGTGTTAGGTCACCTTAATATGAATGCATAACCTCTGTAGTCTGTACTTGCATTTACTATATTTTGAGTAATTTTTTTTCTTATATTACATCACAGTAATTGCATTACTTGCTTGATTAGTTTAACAAACAGCATATTTTGAAGCATAAAATTTGAAAAGCTTAAATAATATTTTTAGTTTTAAAAATGATTTAAAATTTTTAAAGAACCTCTTATAAATTATGTTTATTCTTTATTTTTTCAGTAACCACCAGATAATTCTATAAAATAAAGAAGACTGTTGTGGTTTTTTTTAAAAGTATTTTAAAAAATTTTGTATGATATATTCAAATATTATTTTTCAAATAGAATCTTTCTAATTGAATGAGAATCAAATTCTATTTAAATAAAGATGGAACAGATGTTTGTGGTTTTTTTAAACCAGTGTTTAAACAAATTTTGCATTAAAATATTGCTCTTATTTTTTTAATTGAGCACTTTGCAAGGAAGATCAATTCACCTTTTCAATATATATAATCTTTAATTTACAATGGCTAATGGTGAACAATTTAAAATAATTAAGGGAGAAGTACTGTACATCAATTATCTAACTGATTGAACAAGGTGCTTTAAAAAAATTTTTTTTTTTTTATAACTACAAGAATCGGAATTGAAAAAAAAATTGGAATTGTTCCATCACAAGTTTAAACCAAACCAAATATCTTCTGAACTGCTGTTAACTCTTTCCAAATAACAATGCCAATGTTTAGTGCACTGTTAGATAAGCCAATGTTAATGTAGTAGCACCCAGTGAGAAAACTGTCAGCATCTTTAAATATTGTACAGGACTGTAAGGCTGTTGATGCTTGGCTAACTAGTCAAGCACTTTCCATTTGCACTGTTGGGATTGTAAACATAGTCAACTTGCAGGCAGTTCATATTGCCAGTGTAGAGACAGGTGTGAGAAAGACTAAGAGATATAAAGCTTGCAAGTGTGTTGGTCAAGATTTGTAACATTGATTGCTTTCTAGCCATTCAATCTTCAATTTAGCTAAAAGTTGTTATAGAAAAGTGTAATGTAGGTGCTTTATAACAAAGAAGCAGTGCCATGCTTTTTCTTGTAAGATAACAATTGCTTTGAATTGTAGAGTAAGATGGTGCATAGCATTCATTTTGTTTTCAGCAAAGCTATCTATGTTTACCTGAAAAAGAAAGAGTTTTGGAACTTGTTGGTGTTGTATCTTGAGTAGATTAATTTTCTTACATGCACTGACCTGTCTTGAAAAACATTTTTCTGATTAACAGACCTGAGTGAATGTCAGAATAGATAACCATTTTTGTAAACTTAGATACAAATATAGTACAGTAAGTTGTTTACAAAACAACAGAAACAGATGTATTGTGATCTGAACTGCAAGAAAGGTTTTGCCATCTGGGTGTTGACATAGCAATATTGTTGATATTGACCATTTAAGTAGATTAGTTTTGTTGTTAAACATGTTGTAACCAGGGCTGGGAGTAGGAGTCAGATTTTTTCCAAGGAGTAGGAGTAACAAAAAATATTTATTACTCCTTACTCCTCTACTGCATTATTGGTTTGCCATACTGTCTAGAATTTTTAAAACATTATAAATGAAAAACTGAGACTGATTCCAAGTGAAGACTTTTTTTTTTTTAGAGAACTTCATGACTTTTTTGTAAAATTGGAAAAAGTTAAGACAGATTCCAAGTGAAGACCTTTTTTTTTTAGAGAGAACACCATAATTTTTTCACAAATATTGAAAAATCTGAGACTGATTCTAAGTAGAGAAACTAAAAAAATTTACTTTGGAGTAGGAGTAGGATTAAGAAAAAACATTTTACTCCAGAGTAGGAGTAAGAGTAAAAATCACCACTACTTTCCAGCCCTGGTTGTAACCATATAAAGTGTCAAATTAAGCAAAGATGCATTTATTTTAAGTAGAAGTTTGCTCTTTATAAAAAATAGATAATCTTTGAAATTTGTAGTTGCCTTTGTGTGTCTGTTGGTTGGTGTTATTAAAATTATGTATGCTTAAGTATTTATAAATAAGTAGTAGCTTACTACATAAAATTTATACAAATTTGTTTTTACAGCAAAATTGTGAAGAATGAACTAATCTGTAAATCAAGTTGCAAACCTAAATGCTGCAAACCATGCTGTAAACCAAAATGCTACAAGCCATGTTGTAAGTCAAGAAAGTGCAAACCTAAATTCTGCAATCCATGTAAACCAAAGTGTTGCAAGCTTTGCTGTAAGCCTAAATGTTGCAAGCCTTATTGTAAACCAAAACGTTGCAAACCAAAATGCTGCAAGCCATGTTGTAAACCAAAGTGTTATCGACCTTGTAAATCAAAATGTTGCAAACCATGTTGTAAGCCCAAGTGCTGTGTACCCAAATGCAAACCAAGAAAGAAACGCCGTTCACGATGCTGTTATACTAGGTGTGTATCTGCTCAATAATTTTGCCAGGTAAAATTATGTTTGAATAGTTTTTTAATTCTTTAAAAGTTATTACTTTTTTAATTAAAGATCTTTGGTTTTATGGCAAGCAAGAAATTTACTATAAAAAGATGAGTATAGGGAATCACTCCTAACTCTGCCACTGCTTTAATGAATATAACCAAAATCACTTTTGGCCTGCAATATATTCAATTGATCGAGAAAATGCACACACAGGGGTAATTTGACCTCTTACCATCGAGGCAAATGACACATTACTGTGCAAAAGTACAAAGACTCATTCGATTTCGACCAATATCACATTGGTACTTCGCTGTTTACGACCGCATTGCACTAATTTTCAACAGCCAGGACAATTACTGGTGAAAATTGACTTGGTAAAGTGCAAACAATAATCAAACTAGCTAATTTGAGAAAAAAAAAAATTTTTATCTAGACACAAATATTTGAAGATTGAAAGCATAGTTTGGGGGCCTCAATTTGTAAAAAAGGTAATCCTAATTAAGAACAGAAAATACTATTGGGTAGCAAAATCCTCCGCCAGACAGCTGTTTCGACTATTGAAGTCTCGTCAGTGACGGTTTGATTTTTGCAAATGATAAAAAAAAAAAAAAAAACTGAAAGGCAAAATGACTGAAGTGACAATTTGATTTTTACAGAATTTCAAAATTCAAAAAGATTAAAGCATCGAGAGAAGTCTTTTGTAAATTGGAATCCTAACATCAAAGTTAAGAGCTAAAATTAAATAGAAAATCCGAATAATATAAAACCAAAAGTAATAAAATGCCAAAGAAATTGACAAGAATATTAAAGCACTAAGAGAACTCCTTTGCAACTCTTTTGGAAATTTGGAATTCTAACTATCAAAATCAAAAGCCAGAATTAATTAGAAGAATTTCGGACGCCAGCGAAGTAACTGAATGACGTTGTCTATGTAGCCTACATCGAAATATCAACAAATTTGTCCTAAAATATTTTGATGTTATTTGAAAAGATTCTTGAAAATGAAATGATAATACGGGGAGCTTCTGGAAAACTTCGAAAGAGACTAACTATTAAATAATGACTAGAAAACTTCAAAAAGAAATAAACTGTTAAGAAATGACTAAGAAAGCCATAAAATTGGATTATTGACAAGTTATCAAGCATAACACCTTCATCGCCCTTTATATACAGTTTCAAAGTGACACTGTATGTGAATTTTAAAGATCTTTGGTTTTATGGCAAGCAAGAAATTTACTATAAAAAGATGAGTATAGGGAATCACTCCTAACTCTGCCACTGCTTTAATGAATATAACCAAAATCACTTTTGGCCTGCAATATATTCAATTGATCGAGAAAATGCACACACAGGGGTAATTTGACCTCTTACCATCGAGGCAAATGACACATTACTGTGCAAAAGTACAAAGACTCATTCGATTTCGACCAATATCACATTGGTACTTCGCTGTTTACGACCGCATTGCGCTAATTTTCAACAGCCAGGACAATTACTGGTGAAAATTGACTTGGTAAAGTGCAAACAATAATCAAGCTAGCTAATTTGAGAAAAAAAAAAAAAAATTTTTATCTAGACACAAATATTTGAAGATTGAAAGCATAGTTTGGTTTTATATTATTCGGATTTTCTATTTAATTTTAGCTCTTAACTTTGATGTTAGGATTCCAATTTACAAAAGACTTCTCTCGATGCTTTAATCTTTTTGAATTTTGAAATTCTGTAAAAATCAAATTGTCACTTCAGTCATTTTGCCTTTCAGTTTTTTTTTTTTTTTTTAACATTTGCAAAAATCAAACCGTCACTGACGAGACTTCAATAGTCGAAACAGCTGTCTGGCGGAGGATTTTGCTACCCAATAGTATTTTCTGTTCTTAATTAGGATTACCTTTTTTACAAATTGAGGCCCCCAAACTATGCTTTCAATCTTCAAATATTTGTGTCTAGATAAAAATTTTTTTTTTTTCTCAAATTAGCTAGCTTGATTATTGTTTGCACTTTACCAAGTCAATTTTCACCAGTAATTGTCCTGGCTGTTGAAAATTAGCGCAATGCGGTCGTAAACAGCAAAGTACCAATGTGATATTGGTCGAAATCGAATGAGTCTTTGTACTTTTGCACAGTAATGTGTCATTTGCCTCGATGGTAAGAGGTCAAATTACCCCTGTGTGTGCATTTTCTCGATCAATTGAATATATTGCAGGCCAAAAGTGATTTTGGTTATATTCATTAAAGCAGTGGCAGAGTTAGGAGTGATTCCTTATACTCATCTTTTTTTAATTAAAGTTGTGTAAATTTTTAAACTTTTGTGTTTTTTCTTTTTTTTTTACTGTTGAAAAAGCCCTACCGAATTAGTACCTGATGGAATGCAAAGTGTTTATGAGTTGTATAAAAATATACTGTACAAGGTCTGTTTGAAAAGTATTAAAACTTTGTTTGCTGCCCAAGTTGTGCATGTGTTAGAGAAAAAAGTGCTTTTTGCAAGAAAGTGCAAGCATTTACGAGTGTAAAAACGCAATTTTACCTTTCTATCACTATTACACAACGTTTTACAAGTTTTTGCATAAGAGCACTTGAGTATCTATTGTTGTGTGATAATTTACATTATTTGTGTGTAAAATTGTTGTATAAAATTGAAATGAGTTCAGAACAACAAATTAATCTGATACTTCTTGTTTGGCTTGGGAAAACTCCAACAGAGGCTCTAAACTTGCTCAATCAAGTGTATGGAGATAATGCTATGTCAAAAGCTTGTGTTTTTAAGTAGCACAAAAGATTTAAGGAGGGAAAGGAGAAGGTGGAGGATGATCCCAGAAGCGGAAGGCCTTCAACCAACAGAAATGATGAAAACATTGAATTTGTGAGACATGGTGACCATCAGCTGACTGTTCAAATGATAGCAAATGAACTTGGCATTAGCTGCAAAAGAGTATGGACAATTATTATGAAAGACTTGGGGATGAAAAAGGTTTGTTCCAAAATGGTCCCAAATTTGTTGAACAAGGACCAAATGGAGTGGCATGTTCAAGCATGTCATGACATCCTGGAATGACAGAAGTTGAGGAGAGTAGTAATAGGTGATGAGTTATGGATATTTGAGTACAATCCACTCACCAACAGACAGAGCCTTGATTGGAAGAGTGCAACATCACCAAGACCCAAAAAAGCAAGGCAATCAAGTTCAGAGTGAAGGTGATGTTATTCGCTTTTTTTGATGTGAGGTATGTTGTGTGCATGGACTTTTGCCACAATGCCAAACAATCAATCAACACATCTACAAAGGCATTTTAAAACATATAACACAATCAATTTAAGAAAAAAGATGAGGTTTATGAAGAAAAAAGCTCCTAGCTCTTCCATCATGACAATGCTCCTGCGCACAATGTCTTGAGTATCCATGAATTTCTGGCCAAAAATAAAATCACTGTGTTAAATCAACTACCATACTCTCACCTGATCTGGCTCCTTGCAACTTGTTTCTTTTCCCAAAAAAGAAATCATCAAAGGAACACAGTTTGAGCATGTAGAAGCCATAAAAAAGACCACAAAGAAGGAGCTCCAAGTGATCCTGCATGAATCCTCCAGGAGTGCATGGAAGCATGGCAGAAAAGGATGACAAAGTATATCAAAGCTGAAGGAGACTACATTGAAGGCAAAAAGTTGTAGCTTTTGTTAGTGCTGATAATAAAGATTTTGCATTACAATCTCAATACTTTTCAAACAAAACTTGTACGAGGGTGAGTCAAAAAGTTCTCAGACAAATCCCATAAAATTTTAATTTGTTAAGTGATTACATTTTTTAACATAAGTTCCATTATTCTCTATACACTTTTGTAATCTATATTTCCACCGATAAATCCCTTGTGGAATTCTGGGAACTGTCTCTGACACCAGGTAATCACTTGCCTTTTTGCTTCTTCTAAGGATCCAAATCGGGTACCTTTAAGAGATTCTTTTAGTTTTGAAAACAAAAAAAGTCAGAGGGAGCTAAATCCGGGCTATAAGGTGGGTATGGAAGTGTCTCCCATCAAAATTCTCGTAATAGGGCCCTAACAGCCCTCGAAGAATGAGCAAAGGCATTGTCGTGATAAAAAAAATCTGACTGTGCAATTTTTCTTGGCGTTTTTTGGCTAAAGATGTGTTCAACTTCTTTAAAACGTCTTCATACTAGCTTGGGGTAACTGTTTTCTACCTTCTAGGAAGTCTATCAAGATGACTCCTTCACAGTCTCAAAAAATGGTGGCCATAACCTTTTTAACAGACCTTTCTGCTTTGAATTTAACAGGTCCTAGTGCTCACTTCGAATGCCACTCCTTTGATTGAATTTTGTTTTCTGGATCAAATTGATAGATCCACATTTCATCTCCATTGAAGCAGCGCTTGAAAAAAATGGTTTCATTTTCTTCCATCTTTGTCAAAATTGCTAAGGAAAGATCAGCCCTTTGATTCAGTTGATTTTCCTGCAATGCTTCTGGGACCCAACGTGCTGAAAGCTTGCTCAAGTGAAGATCTTCAGTAAAAATTGAAATTGCAGATCCATGTGAGATTTACTGCATTAGTGATTTTATTGATAGTAACTCTTCTATCTTCTTCAACTAGATTCTGCACAAGCCTGATGTTTTCTTGATTTTTTGAGGTGGAAAGTCCCCCCTCTCTTGAATCATCTTCAAGTTGCACCCTTCCCTCCTTGAAGCATTTAATTCAATCATCAATGACTGCTCTACATGGTGCGGACTCACCATAAACCTGCTGTAAAGCTTCAATGATCTTAACAGGTTTCCAATTAAGCCTAGTCAAAAATTTAACGTTTGCTCTTATTTTAAAATTCGTCATTTTAAGGCACAAAAATACCAAATATTTCAAACACAACGAATCATAGTGTTGCCAATAGATAGAATAATCAAACTTTCCAAGATTATTAGGGAAACCCTAAAGTTATGTTTGAGCATGAAAAAAATTGTAAGATTTTGCCCATTCACCCTCGTATATGCCTAGTTTTACAAGAAGTTATGAATATATTTATGAATGAACTAAGCTTTAGTAGATTTTTATAAAATCTTATTTAAATCTTTCTCTTAGTTTCAGCTTATTCTCATATCTCAATCAGTCTAATTCTTATCCTGTTGAAAATGTGTAGGTTATTGTAAAATGTGTTAGACGTAAATATGCAATCCAATTGACAGCTCGATTGCCATTACGTAACTTTATTTGATGCCAGTGCTGACTAAGTTTGTGCTTGTGCAACAATACGACAAAAAATGTTTACAGAAATTGTTGTGACATGACTTTCTTGAACTCATTGTGGGTAATGCAAGAAAACTTTCGTTTATCATATCTAATTGTGGGACTAATTGATTTTGATTTTTTTTCAACAAACCGTCTCCGCAAATACAACGCCTTGAAATAAATTTGTTTAAAAGAATAATTTTTAGTTTATATGGTGATCATATAAAAGTAAGATTGATTTTATTCAAAACTTTTTACTGTTAATAAGTTTTAAGAAATTTTTGTGCATGGGTACCAGTTTCAATTTATTTTCGAGTTTAAAAATATTAATATATTTGCCAAATATTTCACTTAAATAATTCATATATGTGTTGCAGTTTGATGGAGGATACCTAAATAGCTGTCTAAAACGTCAGTTAAATAAAATTTGCAATAAATGAGGCGATACATTGCAACTACATGGTGACATAAACATTATATAAAGATATATGTCTAGAAAGATGAAGCTCCACCTCAGCCAATACGTATTACTTAGAACTTTTGTTAAAATTGTTTTTTCACCCATGCCTTTTTTTTTTTAGAAGCTGATTCAGACTTAAGGTTTCAATCAAATAATAACGTTTTCTGTCATTGCATAGGTTTTCGGGGAAAATGTCAGACATAAATCATTACAAGTTCATATTATCTCCTAAACCTTTTATTACGTTAAAATGGCCTACTTTTTACTCTTATACAAGGTGGCCAATAAGTAGCCCGACAGTTAGAAGAGCTAAAATCAAATCGATTAATCATTCATGAAAATCACATTAAATGTACTGAATTTAATCATTCAACAAATTTATTCATCTAAATTCAAAAGCATTAACATTTTATCATTCTACAAATTTATCTAAAGCACAACAACAAGAATAAATGATTATAATAAATGTTCAAACTGCCAGCCATTCTGTTCCATGCATTTGGTCATACGGGATATAATGGATTCACAGACTCCGGCGCATAACTCCTTGTTTGAATTATAGCATTAAACTGCGTCGTGATAGCCATTTTAAGATCATTCAAACTACGGAATTTGTTGTTGTAAACTGGGTCCTTCATAGCATCCCAAGGGTGATCTAGGAGTCCACTTGATTGTACCACATCTACCGATCCAACCACCAGGTAGTGTATTTAGTAGATTCCTTACACTATCGGCGTAATGCGGAGGGGTCCCATCTTGCATGAAAATGAGCGAATTACAGTCAAGACGTTGTTATAATTGTGGTATAACATAATTGGATAGCATGTCATGATAATTGGTTCCATTAACTGTTTCATTAAAAAAATAAGGACCGATAAGACCTTCAGTGAAAAAAACACCCCAGGCAGTGACACCCAGGTTGCTTGAGCTGTGTTTCAACAGTTATACAAGGTTTCACTGTGTCGTAATAAATGCAATTGTGTTTGTTAATAAAACCATGCATAACAAATTTGGCATCGTCTGACCAGATTATTTTTCTCATCAGCTGGTCATCTTCCTCGAATCGAGACAAAAATGTTCACACATTTGCATTCGGCGATCCAGGTCATCTTCTATTAATCCGTGTACCAAATACGAATAATATGAGCGATAACCATTTTTGCGCAGAATGTGTTGTACAGATGAGCGACTAATGCCAAGTTCAATGATTTACGCTCTTACATGGACTCTGCTGAAGTGATGTGGCGACAAGTGCTGCATTAGCAGCTGTGTTAACTGATGCTGGTCTTCCAGAACGTTTGAGGTCAGCCACAGTGCCAGTTTGATGGAATTGGTCTCTGCTGTTGTAAATGGTTTTTCGATGTGGTGGTGGTGGACCATCAAATGCATCTCGTCATGCATCAATTACTCGTAAAGCGTTTCTAATTTGCCAATAATGCTCCACAACGAAGACTCTCTGCTGCTGTGATAATCTGCTAGACATTGAGAATAATGAAATTGCAATTACGTCACTTTTTTAAATACGAATCGTTTGAAATGAAATTACGATTGTATGGTTATATGAATTTGGACATACCTTGCACGCTGCGCGTGCGCACACACAAGCTGTAGGCTACTTATTAATTATCTTTTATCTCTCATCTAACTGTCGGGCCACTTATTGGCCGCCCTGTAGTTTAACCCTTTCACTGCCAAAAGCGGATATTTCCACTTTTTCCTAAAGTCAGTTAAGGGCCGAACACGATTACCCCATTGTCTTTTAAAAATGTTTCCTTTCAATACCATAAGCTGGAATCCCCAGATGAAATTAATAAATAAAAAATAACATCCACTAAAGCTTTTCAATTTTCGTAATTTCATAAAAAAATTTAATTGATTCTAAAAGAGTACATATCACTTGATAAAAAAAAAATATTTCCAGTTTTCAAAAAATATATAATTTTTATAGAAATGAAAAAAATTAATAAGTAAAAAATAACATAATACCTCTAAAACTCATCAATTTTCTTAACTTCATAAAAAAAATTTACTTGATTCTGAAAGAGTACATATCACTTGATAATAATTTTAAAAAAACATATACAGTATATTCTTCTATTCTTCAGAAAATCATATTTTCTTCCCAAAAGGACGCTATAGGATTTCTTCATATTTTAGTACTACAGTGAAATTGCATTTTTACAAAATATACTTTATAGCATTGAAGAATTATATAAACGTCAGTATTTTATCTTAGCTGTTTGCCACGTCTCAGATTATCGTAGTTGTATTGTAAAGCTTAAAATTAAAGTTAACATACGCTTTTTTTATCTGCATGATTGCTAAAGGGTAATAAGATGCTTGAGCTTGTTTTGTACATTTCTTTCTGGTTTATAGCTAGCTAATTTCCAACACATGGCACTTAAAAGCGTTAATGCAATTACTTTGTTGTACAGGCGATGTCGTTGTGCCACATGCTGTCCTATTTCTCCTAGGTGCAGACCAAAAAAGGTAAGGCATGTAAATCATTGTTTTTTTTTAATCTAACCACAAAACTTTACAAGGGTATAGTATACCTAAAAGTCTACAAAAAAATTAATTTTAATTGCCCAATACTCTCCAGAGAAAAATTACTGTTGCCACAAACATGAATTTTATGATTAGCAGGAATACAAGTTTTAGTGTTTTGGTTTTGTTTTGTGATCAGCTTGATAAATTTTTAAAAAGTTCAAAAATGGTCGCATTTTTTAAGTTTTGGTTTTTGTATTTATTGAAAAAGATCGTAACCGGTTATTTTATATTCGAAAAAGAAGACCTATGGTAGTCTCTTGACTTTTGGGAAGCAGATTTAAAAGATTCTTTCGCACCTCAATACAGCGAAACGCACTGTTAGTTAAAATTGAGCGCAGCATGGCTTACTAGAAGAATACGGCCGAATCGGTCATATTTTAGCAGCGATTTCTAAGCGGCCATTAGAATCGCCTAGAGAGAAAACTTGTAATGTGTGTGTGTGTGTGTATGTGTGTGTTTTGTAAATCGAAAGCACGTCTTCGGCACACGCACTCGTTTTGAGTAGTACAGATGCGCGTGAGTTTTTATACACTTTGATCTTACCTAGGCATACCATATTTTCGAAGGGGCGAGCGGGGCGCTCGTTGACAGAAAAAAATCGGTCCCTGAAAAGTGGTGTTCACTAGAAGAAAGGTTTTCACTTTGAATCATTCTCGGATTTCTGGATTTTTGTTCCAAAAGAGAAACGTTCTCTAAAAAAAGGGGAGGTCTTTGGATCTGTCTCGAATTTTCTTGATTTTTGTCTCTGAAAACTAGTAATCTTGGAAAAAACAAGAAAAATGAAGGTCTGCACATAGAGTCTATCTTAGATTTCTGTCGAGATTTCTCCCAAAATGGGTGGGACAGAACCTGAAAAATCAGGACGTATGGTAAGCCTAATCTTACTGCAAAATAGAAATTGCTGTAAGCAACTCAGTAAATGATTTTTAACATAACCAACAAAAAATTAAAGCAAAAACCACAACGACGGTATATATAAAAAAAAGCTTTGAATTTCTTACAAAGCTTTCACCTATTGAGCAAAAGATTTTTCAAATAATTGTGAAAGTTAATTGGCTTTAGTTTGATGTCTTTTTTAATTCGCTAAGCAATATAAAAAGCCTCACACGAAACTGTTGTCTTGCTGTAATAACCAACATCAATTAAAAACGTAAATACAAAATTTTTGCTGCTTTTATTATAAAATCGCTGTAATCAATGCTACAATCACCTAACAATTTATTAAAAACATATTCAACACTGTCTGTGGTTGCAATGCCAAGAAGCAACTGAATATACAATTTTCTTAAATTTAAATCTTTGGCAACATAACCAAAGATTGCGGGTCATCCAGTATATCAGACGATAATTCATTGTTTTGATTGACTATTTGCAAAAAAGAAGGATTTTATTTTAAAGTTGAAGGATAAAGTTGAAAAAAGAAGGATTTTATTTAATTGTCTTCAGAAAAGTTTATTTTGTACTATGCGAGCAAATGAGTAAAATATTCTCAGTTGCTAACACTTCTCGTAAACTAACAAGAAATCTTACACCGCTCATCAATAAATGCTGAGTAAAGCATCTTTCAAGATGGTCAGTTTGAAGCCGTCTTGGAATGATGTAGAATGACGTAGACGTATTGGAATGCCGTAGATAAATCCCTCGGATCGCATACAAGATTAATTTGAAGTCTGAGGGTACGAATCAAAGCACGAGCAGTTCATTTTTTTGAAAAATAGTATACGTTTTGACTAATCTGCGACCATCCAGTTTACGAAGAAATAATAGTCTACTCTACCATAATTATTAACAAAAGCACTTCCCATAAAAATGTAAGAGAATCGATTTCTTGCATTTACAATAATGCACTATGAAAAGTAAAAAAATTCGTTTTCAAATATAATCCAATTTTTAGTAAATTCGCTAATTCCAACAGTGAAGTAAAAGGTGACACATTTGTTTCTGTAGCGTTGCACGATAAGTATCTTAATTTACATCCGAATACCACATACTCGTACTGTATTTATTTATCAAAAATAATTAATTTCCCAGGCAAAAAATAAAATCGCAGATTTTTTATGTGTTTTTTAAAGGTTCTTTATATTACTGATTGAGGTGAATTAAAGAAAAAACTCGCACCGTAAAAAATTTATGGTTTTTATGGCTAAAAAAATCAACTTACATCTTGCATTCATCTTAATCCAGTTGCTATAAATAACTTATAGCTCAAAACTTAAAAAACTACACTTTGTTTCACAAGCTGGAAATTTAGCAGCTGTTTGACTTGTGCTGGGAAAAGCTCTCCAAAAAATCCTTTATTAGAGAAATAGAGGGCGAGAAATTTGCTGAAATATTTAAGCAGAAATTGTTTGCAAAACGTACTACACAAAATTTTATTACGTATTATACTATGTTATTCTTAAGCTTTAAAAACTATTTTATGAATAACTAACAATGAACACTGAATAATATTTTTAAATGGTAGAAATCGATCATACAATCTGCGGTAAGTCGTAATAAAACCGCTTTAAAAATTCGCACATAAAGCATTTAAAAATTTCTGATGTTTGTTTTAACATATCAATATACTCCGTATTTATCATATACATCATAATCACGATATTATGATGTAATTGTCTTAATTTTAAAAATAACTGGAACAATCTGGAAACTTGTCACTAACAAGCTAACGCAGTTGTTACGTTTGTGAGCTAACCTACCGTAAAACCTCTAATTTAGCGCCACCCTGTCTCTTCAAGAAGTCGCCGTAAGCGATTTCTTTTTGCGGTGAAACTAACCCGAAATCCCTCTTTCAGCATCAGCATTAGCATGGAATAAAAAAAAAAACAAGAGAAAATGGATCTCTGAAGAAGCGATAGTAACCGCAGGGGAATCCGGGTTAGTTGCACAAACAAAAATCGCTTACGGTGATTTTTGAAAAAACCTGGTGGCGCTCAATTAGAGGTTTTACGGTACATTGCTTTGCAATTGCTAAGAATTAACACGCATATGGTTTGGTTTACGACGCACACACGGAGAGAGAGAGGAGAGAAAGAAATATACAATGCGACAAGCTTTTTCTCAGGGATTTTGAAGATCGCTTAGATATCGTATCTAAAACGTGACTGATTATGCCGTGTTCTTAAGTAGGCCATGGGTGCAGTTAATAGAAGTTTATTTTTTTCTTAAAAATTCTGATCCTGGTTATCGCTCTGATGCAAGTGGCTGTAGAGGCTACAAACACAATGAAGCTTTTCTGGTCAACAAGATTTTTGCTTACCGCTCTTAACTTGGTTATGATAAATCACTGAGTATCTCTGTGACCTTGTTGATAATGTATCTGTGTATTTTTTAAATATAGAATTAATTTTTTAAAAAGCATAGCAATAAGCTGGTATAAGCTAAAAAATAGAAACTTAATGAAATACGGAAAATAACTAATTTTTAGAGCGGTTGTATGTGCGTCCTTTGCGGGTTCAGACGAAAAAAAAGGCGGAAAAGAAGAAATTGTTGCAAGAAATCAGTATGCAAGTCATCTAATTGCGGTGGATACATCAAGCTACGAAGCTGGTTTGAAACGAAGAACGGAATGCTGTTCAAAAAAGAAGAGTTTATCTGAGTCTTTATAGAAACAGTTTTATTGTTTTACCTTGGATTTTCTTTATAACTTTAATAACATTGAAAGTTGCCTTGTATAAAAACATATTATGCAAATGCATTCAAACGTTTAAATTGCTCGACCAAAAAATAAATTGGGTTAATTGAAAGGGTTGCAGCGTGCTTTATATGTGTCGAATATGTGAATTTATAGCTCTGGGAAACACGAATGTAACAAGGAAAGACAGCTCTGTAACAATTTTCATTTTAAATTTATCTTTTTGTCAAATTGTTTCTCAAATTATATATCTTCAGTTGGTAGTTTATTTAAAGCGCACTTTGTGGAAGTAACCAATTTTGTTTAACAAATTAATCTCGACTCTTTAACAAAGCGAATGATTTTAAGTCCAACTGGTTAGTTGTGCTTACTTACGGTTGAAAAGCTAATTGATGAAATACCCAAACTTTTAATTACGATTGCACAATCAGCTGATAAATGTCATTGCGACCACTGTCCCTATATTCTTACCGTGAATTGTAATGATTTGCTTAAATAATAGTTGGGATATTCGCCTCAATTTTATTACCAATACATTTTATCAGCATAAACGTATATTTAGTCTTGACTTGTACTAAGCATAAGTAGGCCTAATACCAGGAAAAATCTTGTTTAGGTTGTTTGAATACTCCAAAACAAGTAAGCTGCTGGCCATTACAATGCTGGAAAGGCTAAAATGGTCAATTGTGTAGACTAAGTGGAAACAAATCTTTTGCGATTACCAAAAAAGATGTCACCAGTGTTAATGATTTTTGTAACAAGGTCAAAGCAACGGCAGTAATATTGCTATTGTCAAGACTCTTGAATGTCGATTTGATCGGACATAAAAATCGAGGACTCCAAACTCTCCTGAGTCACAGTACTTTGAAACCGTAATTCCACAAATTTAACTTTTTATCAAGATCTTTTTTTTTTCAGTCAAGTAACATTTCAATCATTTTTTCAATTTTATTTGTTACAGATGCCTAATACTCAAAAATGATTTACCTATTAAAAATTATTCAGGCATTCGGCTTAAGGGTTTTGCTAGCCTAACACCAACCAGTTAAGTTTGTTTCGCATATTTAATCATTTTGTTAAACAACAGTGAAACGAAAAAATACGAAGCAATTACATTTTAATGCAGAGTTTTTCAGCCTTTTTTTAACTCACGGGATGTTTTTGCTTTAAAAATACTTAGTGGATTCCAAGACTAAAATATGTAAAATTTTCGCAGAAACCAAAGCAAAGATCTTTTTTTCGTCTTCTCTGAATTGGAGAAACAATTTTTAGTTGAAAGCGTAATAAATTCAAATATATTTCGTGAAATGAAGACCAAAAAAAGCCATCACTTCAATCCAACAGGCAGTTGGAAGCGAAACGTTTATAAATCAAAACAATGACTTTATTTTTAGTCTTCACTTAGATTTCAACAAAATATACTTAAATGCAATACACTTGAAACTAGAAATACGTTCTTCAATTTAGGTAACGAATAAAAAAAAGGTCATTACTTTGTAAAACCCATGGACTTACTACTATTTAGAAGTCCATGGTAAAACCATTCTGCCCGAAAACGCCGGTTTAATTAGAGTTGACCTTTTTTTGTCTTCAACTAAATTTGAGATCCGAATTCTAGTTTACAGACAGATGTAATCAAAAATCTTTAGTTGATTATGTTGTCCTGTGCACCAACAATGTAGGCTAATAGCACGGACTCCCGATTTAACTTTTTTGTGCGTGGATCTCTCGAATTTTCTGGACTCCTGTAGAGAACTCTGCTTTAATGTTTTACATACAAAGAAATGGTTTTTCCAACTGCTCTTTGCTTAACATTTATTGATTTCATAAGCATAAGCTTTAGTAAAAAAGTAAGCCATGATTAAATATTTATAAGCGCAAAGCAAATTTACATCGCATATTACATGTCTAAAATTTTTTAAGTTTGTTTTTCTTTGTATTGATCTGAGACAGCTTCGATTTTTCGAGGAATTCCTTTACATCTTTGTTTTCTAAAAAAATGTAAAAATTTGCTTTAAAACAAAAAATGTAGCATTTAAAAAAACGCGGAGGTTTACATAAAAAATTACAGTACTAATCGCTAAATCAGAGCAGGTAACGACTTGCGAGCTAGGGTGAAGTTTTTAAAACGAATGCAGTTTTTGATTTGATAGCTCGCTCAATTCCGCGAAAAATTGGTGTGTAGTTTTCTTTTTGATTTTTCTTAGCTCCTGATAATTGTATACTTTTAGTTATAAGAAGCAAGTAGCGGAAAGTAAACTTCTTTAGTTTAATAACAAGGGGAAAACTTTTGCGGAAGAGGCTTTAGACCCTACTTAAGGTCTATGTTGGTGAAGACTGGCCTAGCTTGGTAGGCTGATGTCATTTGAAAAAAAGTCAATACTACATTCAAATTTGCTCTTTTATAATTTTTACATTCTGGAGAAATTTAATTTTACTCCCCAAAATATAAAAAAAGAGTGCCTCTCTTTTTTAAATTAAAGAAATACTACGATGCAAATATCAAAAGAAATCTAGTACGCCTGCCAAAGTTAGTAGTAAAACATCAGATAAAACGATTTTACTATTAATAATAAATAAACTGCTTACGGTAATACTTATCAGACATAGATTTTTTGATCAGATTGACCTGTATTTTGCATCGGCGGAGGCGTTGCTTTGGTAGGAGGGACTTTGTCATTGCAAACCAAAGACGCTTTTTCGGAGATTGGAACTCTAGTCCCTTGAATTTCAACTCCTTGTTCCAAAACACACCAACAATCTTTGTAGTTGCATTGAACTGAGGCATAGGTCCCGTCAGGGTTGCATTCCGGTTTAAATTTTCCATCTGGCACCCCAGCGGCCTCTAATTCTTCGGCCTCTTTTCTTTCCTGTTGACAAGCCGTAAGGGTCTCCTCAGTGGGTTCTACCTCTTCAGTGATTTCTACAACACAATTTTTATAAGAAATTGAATGCTAATAGTAATGATGATTTCGTCAGGGAAAATAACAAAGTGGCTGCAGGAAACCCTATCTAAAAAACGTTGTAAAAGTGCCCCCACCTTTTATAGTATCACCATGACAGCTTTAAAAAGTTGTTGAAGTCGTGTAAAGAATTTTTTTCTTTGATTATCACTTGCATGGAAATCTTTTTTTAGCCTAATTTCAAAAAGGTTACATTTCTTGGTCTCCACACCTCTTAAAAATGTCTTCACTTTAATTGTAGCCAAGACATTTTTCTTCTATAATGAATTTTAAAAAAGCTCTATTTTTTACTTCTTGTCTTTTCTTTTGCAAAGCCATCACTGATCATGAATAACTTTAAAACTGAAAATAGTGTGTAAGTAACTTCACGAAAAGACACCACTGAAGAAACTTTACTAATTTTTAAATGATCTGGTTTAGAAAAGATATCTCCAGAATATATCACTTATTTTCTTGCACGCGTGAAACAAATTTCATAGTAAATCAAATGCTTAGAGTTTTAACTTATTTACAAATTTGTCGGCAGCGTGGTCGAGTGGTTAAATCACGGGGACTATGATTGACATGGTCTTGATTCAAAGCCTACTCGCGCCATTCTGTTGCGTCCTTGGGAAAGACACTTTACCACACTTTCTCCTGGGTGGTGGTCTTGGCAAGCAGTTCTAAATATCAATCGCATTTCTATAAAACTAAAATAACAAAAAAAGTTTCAACCGGACAGCAATATCTTGACATCTCCGGAGGCCGCAGTAATTGCTTTTCCCTATGTATAGCGCCTCCGTCGCTTTTCTGCGGATCAGGAGGACAAATATAGAGATAAAATAAATTAATATGAAAACAATTTTTTATCTGCATTTTCAAATATATCTAACGTATTAATAAAGTATATTTATTGAAAATTTGCTTTTTCCTGCGAGCGCTTATTTTAAATCATTTTTATGAAAACACCATTTAAAAAAAAGAAACACAGATGATATCCACAACTTTACTTTAAGTCTTAAAAACGTTATTTGTAGGTATGTTATAAGTATAATAACTCAGGCGGCGTAGCCCTAATAAACTACTTTTTATGTTTTATTTTAATTATGCGCAGTAGATCTATACTAATCGATGTAATCTAGATCTCTGACTATAATACGCCCCTGGTTCATTACAAAATCATTCCATCCTTAAATGAAATAAATAATTTTAAAAGCAGGTTCTATTAACTAAACCAGTTTTTTCCAACCTTTTTTGGCCATGCCCCTCCTAATCATGTTTAAACCCTGATGTCCCCCCCCATGAGGTGATATATAATTCTTATATAAAAAATGAACTCCGTTTTAAAAAAGATGTACGAAAGTAAAGCCAGGTTTAATGTGAAGACCTTTTTTTGTGTTCCCCATATTTTGTAGACAAAAAGGAAACGATTTGATTCCTTTTATACAGACCAAAAAAGGTTTGAACACTAAACTTATGTGATAGTTCTCCAATTACGTCTAAAAATAAGAGTGAAGAGCAAAAAAAGTCTTTACATTAAATCTGTATGACAATCAAGGGTAAGCTGATAACCGACGACAGGATGATGGGTGAAATAAATGTGAGATTGCTTTATTTTTATTTATTGAAATGTTACGGCTGATATAGATCCCACGACTTTAAATACTAAAACATCTTAAAAATCAAATTGCCCCCTAAAAATTTAAATTTCTCTCCAGTGGAGAGTAAGCCCCACGTTGGGAATCACTGAACTAAGCTTATCTTAAAATAATCGATTTTGACACTGGGTTTTGAGCAACGCATATTATTCATTTAAACCACAATCGCCAAGAATAGTCCCGTAAATCGAACTAGCACAAGTTACAAAAGAAAACATCTCACGAAATCTTTAAAACAACTTAATTTGATGTTTGATCAAACAAGAAGTTAACATTGACAGCTCCTGCTATATTTCGTAGCTTATTTGCAATGATGACTCGAGCGATAAGAAAAGTCAAGTCTTAACTCAAAACCTACTCGCGCCATTCTGTTGTGTCTTTGGGAAAGACACCTTACGATACTTTTCCCTATTTAGCGGTCTTGGCAAGCAGTTCTAAATTTCAGTCATATCCCTATAAAACTAAAAAAAGAAATACTTGTAAAAATTTTTTGCAGACAGTAATATCTTGGCATCTCCGGAAGCAAGTCGGGGTAATTGCTTACCCTATGTATTAGCGCCTCCGTTACTGCAATTCAGAAGAATAAATACAGAGATGAAAGGAAATAAAAGAAAAGTCATACTAATTTTTTCCGCTTGACAGATTCGACAAGCAATTCTAGATTACATCTAAATTATATCAGTCAGTAAAATTCAAAAACAAAACAAAAAACAAATCCTTTATGAAAAACTTTAGCAGTTTGTTTTAGATCCATCTGTTGTTCTGAAGGGCTAAGTATGATGTGATGCATTCATAATTGCATTAGAGTACAAGGATTTTAATATCAATTAAAATGTTGAAACTATTTAATTTGCAAAAAGATTTTAATATCAAAACTATTTGCACACAAGATGAAATAGTCCGTTCACCCGGCTCTGCTGCGCATTCGCATTGTGCGCAGCCATTTTCATCGACCGCTAAACCAACTTCGTTGCATCCGAGAATATCTGCTGTACAAGCGTGAAAGGGGCACCCAGGTGCTTCAGCAACCAATCGTGACTGAGCCTGCCAAGTGAAATCGCTTTTAAATGCGGCAATGGAACCGTTTTATATTTATTATTATCTTTATTTATCCTCCGACTCATAGGAAAAAATTGGAGGCGTAATACTTGGGACAATCGTCAAAGAATTAGTCCAACCTTCTTTCAAAGATGATTACAAGATATTGCTGTCTTATTATTATTTCTTTTTTTATTAGAGATATGACTGAAATTGGCCCAGATTACAATTGCTTCTCGCAGCCTGGGCCGTGAGTAGGTCTGCTATTGTTCTGCATAAGGGACCGAAAGTGAAATATACAAAAGAAAGAGTAATCTACGCATACGGATGTTGAACGAGAGCCTGCTAATCGGCAAATGTTCTTTTTAAGACCGGGCAATAAACTGCTTTTTTCAGGACACATTGCCAACAAGTTATGAAGACCTACCATTCTTCAGCCGAACATTGAAAGCCTCATTGCAAGCAAAATAAGCGTTCTTCTCCACGTTGCTTTGCAGTTTGAGGCACTCGTCATTCTATTACAGCAGACTGCACAAATGAAAAAAAGCTTTTACTTTTAAGCTTTCAACTAGCAGATCTTTCTCAACCAGAAAGCTTGGCCTTGCCACGTTTGTCCTCGAGCGACTAAAGTACACCTTTCCCAACCAATCTTTACCAAAATAGGAGATTCAGTGGTTGTACATGGACGTTGATACTTACAAAACAGTTAACGTCTTTTATTTTGGAAAAGCTGAAACGGAGCTAAAGCCAGTCATTTTTAAAGTATCAGAGCAGAGCTGGAGCTGGATTCATAAATTTTATCGTTAGCTCCGCAGTCCTGGTTATAAGCAAAAATGCCTATTTTGTCTTTTTACAGCTTAAAATGCAGTGGAAATTGTCTTTTTACAACTTGCTTTATTCCGAAGTTGTAATGACTCGATCTAAATATGTGGAAGCGTTCGTTTTGATAAATTACTAAAGAAATTGGACTTCAAAACCTTTTTTTGATCTCAACTAAAAGTTTACAACAAAGATAAACTTGTACCGTTCTGTCCGGTGCCGATTTGTCTTGGAATAAACACGGACAAATCGCTCACCTTCCATTACTATCACGCGGCATTCAGCAAAAATATCTTTTCAAATCACATTGCTGAAGCACTTTGCGAGACCAAGATGGGGTTTCTGGTGACAAAACATTGCGTACAGGCGCCCTATCTCTGCCTACTCCACATCTGAGTACTGCGCCCAGTCTGGTGTCACTGCGCACACACTCGTCTCGTAGACAGCGTTTTTTTCAGTTCAGTTTTTTTTTTTTTTTTCAGTTTTCTTTTATTTCTGCTCCGCCACATGAACAAAATAACAAAATGTTGAAAAGTTTGTGTGTTGTTAAAGACGGGGTTAGAAAAAGGAAGAAGCAACAAAACGAGTTGACGTTGTGTCTTGCTAATTAGCGATGAAAGGTGTGACTTGTTGTTTAATATAGAAGCAAGGTTGCTTCACCTCATTATAAAATTGTTTAAAAAAATAGAAAGAGAAAAAAAATAAAGTATAGTACCGAGGTTATTTGCTTAATAAAACACTGCTGAATGACGCTTTGACTGACGCTTTGAATGACGCTTTGCGCATTATCGCTGGATGCGTGCGTCCTATTCCAACGAACCGCCTACCTATACCTTCAGGCATTTAGCCACCTAAGCTTCGCCAACGAGAAACGAGACTCTCTTTGGCCAATGTTGGAACTCTAGGCCCTGACCCAATAGTTCATAATCTTTTAAGTGGGTCTTCAGATGCCCTTCTAAAGAGACTAAGATCTGGACACCCGCTTGTGCCAGCTAGGAGGAAACTATTAAACAACCTCGCTAAACTAGAAATCCGCGCTGCCCAGAGGACGAATCATAAAAGGATCACGGAGTACTATGTTAAAATTATAAAAAAATAGAATAGAACTAGCAATTTAATTCGAAAAGTTAATTAACAGTATAGAAGTCTTTTTTGAAATCTCTTAATTAATTCTACTGTTTACGGTCTCTGTTTTATGGCGGTGTTTCCTGTGAAAATAATTTGTGTTTAGCGCGTACCTCGTGCAGTGATTTTATGAAATTTGATTGGTTCACTTGCACGTGGCGAGCACGCTATAATTTGAGATGTTGGTAAATTTATATTCTTTCAGTCGTTAGTGATCCAGTGGTTCGGTGATATTGTTCAGTGTTGTAGTTTTGAAGAGTGAGTTTGTAGATTGCAAGCGAAACTTGGAAAAATTTTATTTTGCGATTGCATCGTTTTGGCTGTGTTGTCGAGTAAATAATTGTGGTCGTTGGCTTGTGGAAGCCTGTGATAATTAATATATCGAAACTTCGACTTTAATTTTTTACAGCGTGGTCGAGTGGTTAAAGCGCCGTGCTCATGATCAATATGGTCTCGGTTCATAACCCACTTGCGCCATTCTGTTGTATTCTTGGGAAAGACACTTTACGGCACTTTCCCCTGCTTGGTGGTCTTGACAAACAGTTCTAAATTACAGTAATATCTCTACTAAATTACTAGCGGACAGCAATATCTTGGCATCTCCGGAAGCAGGTCGGGGTAATTGCTTACCCTATGTATAGAGCCTCCGTCGCTTTCCTGCGAGTCAGGAGGATAAATATAGAGATAAAAAAAATAAGATAAAAATATATATAGTATAAAAACCGTAAGACGTGTGTAAAGCCAGCGGTGTGATTGGGGAAAGCTCGGATAACTTCTCTATAGTTGAAGAATTTGAAGCCAAGAAGAGAGGGATTCTCTGCGCGGTCTACTGTAAGCTTTTAAAATTAACATACTATGAGAATACATACAGACTCCTTGCTTTCATTTTCATGACCAGTATCAGGTTTATTGGAATGGGATTGCCCCAGACGGCTTTAGTTGAGTTCAATCTAGTTGAGTCTGCGGACTGGTGTTTAATGGTTTCATGGTTCGTCACTGGATTGCGAATGCGACATCACTGAACAAATCGCAGACCATGTTTTATACATCGAGGACCACATCGAGCACGAAGTCTGACGGTTTTGGGGGACAAAACCTTGTGTTGATTCAACACAACCCAGTCTTTTTTGTAACCAACCCGGAATAATTTCCCTTTCAAACGACGGCGACTAAAATTTATGGTTGCTTGCTAATGCGCCAAACAGATAAAAGTGTGGTAAAGTATCTTTTCCAAGAACACAGCAGAAGAACACTCGTAGGTTTTGAACTGCGACCATGTCGATCATATTCTTTATCAACACAGCCCTGTTGACCATCTGGCCACGCTTCCGACTATTTAAGATTACAATGATTAAGCAGTTTAAAAAAAGCAGAAAACTTTTATTTGTTATCGATCATAAACTTTCATATTGGTATGATTCGGTCACGACATACCAACCGCGGCAGTTTATCAACTTTGTCACGGCAGCGTGGTCGAGTGGTTGAAAGCGCGGTATTGATGGCTTACGCTATCAACACAGTAACGGTTCAAAACCTACTCTCTTCTTTCTATAGTGTCCTTAGAAAAGATAGTTTACGGCGCTTTTGTTTACGGCACTGCCTGACGATCCAAGCAGGTGTACATTTCAATCATATCACCAAATTAAAATTTAAAATACAAAGCAAAAAATTTCAACCGGACAGCATCTCCGAAAGCAGGTTGGAGTAATTGCTTGACGGTTGTCCTAAGTGTAATGCCTCTAACGTTTTCTTGTAGGTCAGGAAGTTAAATATGAAATGAAAAAGATAACAAAAATTAAAAAAACACAAGTCTAAAGTATTACTCAAATTTAACTTCTAACCCTAACCCTAAAAGAAAAGGGATCGATTGCAAACAAGTATTGCTCGCAGCAACATCTAAAACATAGTTTTTTCTTTGATTACCTGCACGTAATTGGTGGTGCTAACGAGAAAAGATATTTTTAAATCCTTGCTAACGTAGCAATAACACACAAAAAATTGGCAAAAGCGAAAAATAAAACGAAGAACTCTTACCTCTACGTTATTTTCATTCAGTATTACATTGAGCTGAAATCAAGCACATTAGTTCGTCAACAATCACTTTATCAAGACTTGCTGCGCAAGTATAAATTTTTACAAAGCAGCTTGTAACCTACAAACAGCCTATACTACAGAAATGGCAGACCTTTTTCGTAAAACGGGTGAATTACCTTTTGGACCAGTGACGACCTATTTTTTTATTTTTTCAGTTTTCACTTTTAAATTGATGGTTTTCATTAATGTTGCTCCGGAACTAACTTGTCAAATATAGCAAAAAAAGTGGTTTTGATGATGAATCACCTTTGTTTAATTTTTTTTTGCAAAAAAAGAAAATTGAGTTGTCAAAATGCCAGAAATTGCGCAGCGGCAAATTGGTCATCAAATTTCAAGTTTTTCAAACTAAATTTAATTTCAAAACTACGCTCTTTTTAAAACTAATCAGATTTTAAAAAAAGGAGTGTGAAATCGGCTATGTTAATTTCACGAGATACGGGATGTGAGCTCGGAAGCGCTGGTTAGGAGCATCGGCTGGATATGCAGGATGTGTCTTAATTCTTTTTCATATTACCGTATATCTAATCCTGAAAATTTTCCCACTTGTTTTTGCATTTAACCCATTAAGTGCCAGCGTGTTTTTGCAGAAATTTCCAAAAAAAAGTGCGTTTCGAAAAATTGCAATATCTCAAAATCTACACAAGCTAGAGGAAAAGTATAAACATGAAAGTAGAAAGAAAATAAACGTAGTACAATGAAAACAATGTTCCACCAGCGCAACTGCAAAAGACACCGCTAAACCGCAAGGGTATACTGGCGGCGGTTCCAATATGCTAACCACATCGAGTTAGCTAACACGGAGACGGGTTAAGACAAGCAAAACCCTGCAGTTCCCATTACAAACATATAGTAAGAATGGTCAAGTCAATCAACAAGCAAGTGCCGACAGACCTGTTTCGTCCTTATTAGGACTCGTCAGGACACTACAGCTTGTTATATATCCGGTGCTTTTTGTAAAATTTTGTGATTGAGTGAGCTTTATTTGCTAAAATACAAAAAAATTATAAAAATAAAAAAATAGCAAAATTTTTGAACATTTTAGAAGTATAACATTCCTTTTCGGTAAAAAAATAAAACAAGATCAATTTAGGGACTTTCCTTAACAAGAAGTTACAATCTGGTATTCCAGTTGTTCATTGACAAATACTTGTTGTAGCTTCTTGAACTGTCAAGAGATAAACAGTTCATTTCCAGCAGTTTGCAGCATTCAGATTACTATTTGCATTTGTTTTTTTTAGGAATATTTCTTGATAAAGATTGATAGACCTAGGCCCATGTCTAGAAAAACGTACAGTATCAAAGACATTGAAAATAATGAAGATCTGTTTTTCAAAACTGATGAATTATCTGGAAGCGATTGTTATTGGACAGACAGTGACTCAAATGAGTGTGAAAGTGAAAACAAAGTAGAAGGAAATGTTGAGCAATCTTGCTCTTCCCAAAGTGTTGAAACAACGCCTATGCTTACACCACAAATAAAGCAATCTCTGTTTGCTTCTAGGCCTGCAGCTGTAAATATTACCGGTAGATTCTGTAGATCGGACAGTGACAAAGAAGATAAAATCAATGAGCAACCTTGCTCCTCCCGGAGTATTCGAAAATTGCATAAAGCTCCACCAAAAAGAAAGAATTCCCGATCTGCCAATGCAAGACCTACACCCCACAACAAAAGAAAGAGAAGGTCTAACACCAGTGACAGTAGGCCTACCAGTAATACAAGCACTCCACAACAATCTACCGGTAATGCTTCAGATCTTTCAAGCATGTGGGAAGACTTTCCTGCACCTGTCGACAATGCTTCAACTCCTATGGATACTTGGTTACCTACATTTGCTAGTAATATAGGCTTTTTTCCCCCTACTAAAGATATGTCTGCTGCTTCACCAATTGCATTTTTTTATCTTTTTCTTGATGATGAGTTTTCGAATCTTGTAGTAACTCAGACAAATTTGTATGCAGAACACTTTCCTTGTACCACTATATCAAGGAATTCCAGATTTGTCAGTTGGAAGCCAGTTGATACCAAGACCATAAAAAAGTACATTGGCTTATGTCTTCTAATGGGTTTAGTGTCTAAACCTAAAATTAAAGTCCTACTAAAACACCGGAATTTGGAAAAATCATGGCCAGAAATAAATTCCAATCAATACGAGCATTTATTCACTTTGCTGATAACATGACAATAAAAAAAAGAAATGAAGATGGATATGACAGACAATTCAAAATTAGACCAATTATTGACCAGCTGACCACCAAATTTTGCAAGTATTACATGCTTTCAAAAGAGCTGTCTGTTGATGAAATGACTATTGCTTACAAAGGAAGATCTTTTCTCAAGCAGTACAATGCAAAAAAGCCCAGTAAATGGGGATATACAGCTTTTGTTTTGGCAGATGCCAAAAATGGATGCTGTCTGAAATGGAGACTTTACAGTGGCAAAGAGCCTGAGTTGAATAGGCAAAAAGACGTCTCAAAAACTCAACAAATTGTGACTGACCTTGTATCAGATTTCAAAGAAAAGGGACACATTGTTTATATGGACAGTTACTACACATCACCTCATCTTGCAGTTGAACTTTCAGAAGGAAATATTGGCATGTGTGGAACTGTGAATTGCAATAGAAAAGGCATGCCTGCCTCTCTCAAACCAGCCCAATGTCCTTTAGCAAAAGGTGATGATCCACAATATGTCAGAAATGGGAAAATGATTGCATGCGCATGGCATGACGTAAAAAGAGTGACAATGCTCACAACAGCTCATCACAATGGTTGGGTCCCCAAGAAGATCAGAGAGAAAAAGTCAGCTGATGGATTTCGGACAGTCAAAAAGCCTTTTTGTGTTGATAGATACAACAGCTTTATGGGAGGAGTAGACACTTTAGATCAAAAGTCCAAATCATACTTGTTTCCTCATAGGTCAAGGAAGTGGTATACTCGCATTTATGACATGCTGGTTTCAGTCGTTGCAGTCAACAGCCATATTCTATATCTATCAGCCACTCAAAACAAGATGACTAGGAAAGATTTTATAGAACAAATTGTCATTGATTTGACTGAATATGACGAAGTTCCATCACCAAGAGCCACTAACTTTCATTTTCCTGAAAGATCTGGGAGCACACAAGATTGCCGTTTTTGTTCAGATCGAAGTTCTGGTCGTAAGCGCACGAAGTATCGATGCAAAGCATGCATGGAACCACTGTGCATTGATCCTTGCTTTGCAGAATTTCATATGATGTGACTGGACTTATTGGCAAGAACTTTGGCTACTGCATTTTTTATGATATTGACTAACAAATTTTATTGTTGATAGGTTAGACGGGTTGCCCCCCCACTCCTCGTGATCCCCTATCCCTACAACACTCTCTCTTTTACTTTTTTGTATTCTGGTACCATACAATTGCAATGCATCATGCCAATTTCATTACTTGGTAAAAAAACAATTGGTTTCAGTGATATAGTGAAAAGATGTATCCTTTTTCAAAAAATTTTTTTTCAAAGTAAATTTTCGGAAAAAAATTAAATGCAAACACTCATATTTTTTGTATTTTATGTGAAGTTTATATAATAAGCTATCCAGAAATACCAAGGTAATGAAGTTAGAGCGACAGTTTCACTAATTTTTCAATGATTTCAAAACATAAACTTTTGGGCCACTATAGTGGCCCTTGGCACTTAAAGGGTTAAGCTGTTTTGTCATGAGCGGTTTCTTTACGGCGCCGTGATTCATGCTTTTGTTGAAAAAGTTAAATATACTTTTTTTACTCAATATTTTTTAATATATTTTAATTGTATATACACGAGGTGAACAACCTTTTCATTGTTGGAGGGCAGATTTTAAAATTTTTGACTGAGGAGGTCGCATAAGCTGAAATACTCCAAAAAATTGCGTATTTATTTTGTATTTGACTCGAATTTCTCAATTTCCTTTTCTAAATTAAGTGATCTCTAAAAAAAAGGTCATCACTTTGAATCTGACTCAAAGACAAGAATTTCTTGATTTTCTTCCCTATAATGTAGTGTTCTCTAGTTATCAGCAGTAGTCATTGACACACAATTCCTTTGGCGTAGATGCCCCGAAGTCCCACCCCTGGTATATGCAGTATAAAAAAATATTGGGTTAAAAAACTAAACTTTTCTTCTAAATCAAAAAATCTGATCATAGACATTTGAAGACTATTAAAGTTAAGATAAGAGTAAAGTTTAAACAAAAAAATTTTTATGTACTTTTTTGTAATTTTTATTGAAGTTGAACAAGTGCTTCTTTCCTTTATTCATAGATTTTAGCAACTACAAACTTGATGTTTTGTATTCAAATACAGTTCACTGAAGTCTTTCTGCTAATATTTTAATTGAAAAAATCGGTCATAAATTGAATATGATATAAGCTAGGGTGACCATATTTTTAATTCCCAAAAGGAGGACACACAACTTAATAGCATACGGTAAAAATCAAAAAAAGTAAAACGAGTAAAATAACGGTCTTTCGGTGTTTATTTAAAATATGACTTGCCTCTTGCTATGACTTTGTTCTTGCTGTTGTGCGTTTTGCGCAGCTGCGATCACGTGCACTGCTACTTAGAAACCGTCGAGACTAATTAACACTTATTAGAAAAATTAATGTTAAGAAAAGCTGCAATTGTTTAATGCAAATTCCTATTGTACCCACACAGAAAACAAAAGCAGCTGACAAGAATTTTTGTCTGACTCATTGAATTGTTTAAATGGAAAAAAGATCCTCCGAGGACACCGCAATTTTTTTTTAAAAAGAAGACAAGTTCTCTAAAAGAGGACATATGGACATCCTACGAGAAGCAAAAAACCGCAAAAAATAGCACCACTTAATGTCTAAAAAGGCATTTTTTTAAACCCCATAAGTAAGACTCTAAAAATTGGAGTAACGTGATATTGGGCATAGCTATTATAGAAGACAGTTACATTTTTTCCAAAAGTTTTCAAAAAATTTCAAGACCGTGAATAATTTTTTTCGATGATTTGACAAAGGATGGCTTATGATGTCATAACACAATCATCTGACGCTAATTGCGACAAAACTATTCTGTATAATCAATTAAAAAACCAAAAATGTTTACTTACAGCATTGCGGATTTCTACAATCTAAAAAATAAACGTTTTTGCAGATTATGTGCAGTATGCTAATGTCTTGGTTTTTCAAATCCAATCACCAGTATAAAGATTTTTAAAAAAATTAATTTTCACATAACTTAACCGAAAAACGTTAGCAACAGGTTTGTAAAAAAATTTTTCACTTAGCTCAAAACTTTTTTGTTTTGTTCTTAAAATTTTTAAAAAGCAGTAATGTTTCATAATGTTACACTGTATAGCTAAGAATTTTTGTTGGTTTTTTAAAATCCAGTATCATTTTCAAGAAATTTGATCGAAGTTTTGTACAAATCAACTAGAATAATTTATAGTTTAGGGCTAATCATTTAGTTAAAAAGATTACCTATCCCTGTTTTAACAGATAAATAAAAAGTGATTAAAGCCCATGAATTAAGTTTTATGGTCTTTAAAAATCAACTTACCTTGTCTCGGCTAATTGTGCTGGCACAGAAGCAACAACCTGAAAAAAGGTTCAAGTTTCAACTTGTCAATAATTTACAGTTGCAAACATCATTGTTCAGAGTTTAGAAATTAATTCCTCCAAGTTGATCTAGTGGTTGGTGTTCCTGTCACCGGTGCTGGACATCTGGGCTTGATTCTCATGTTGGTCAAATTTGACCCACTTATACACCGCCGCCTTCACATTTTTGCAAAAAACGGCTCCGACCCGACACCACAATCTTATGACCAGCTTCAGCATAGTACATGTATGCAATAAAATATTTGCTTTTTTAATTCGATAATTACAACATAATGCTATAATAAATTCGTGTGGTCACTTAATTCCGACGCGGTCAGTTTTTGTTTAAAGCAGCATCACAAATCAACATAGGGTCACAAATGTTGAGCTATAGCCTACTGGTCACCAATCTGGAAATGACGGGCCAGATTTGATTTAGTACCACCGGTATGACAACATTTAAGCGTTTAGCTGAAAGCAGAACTTTGTATGTTTCCCGTTAAAAATCATAATATAATCTAGGCCTATAGACAGAAACAGCGTATTTTCTGAACTTTTGTTTCCGTTAGCTATATAAGAGACAAATGAAAATTATTTTAAGCAACACTGTAAAAAAAAGTCTGTAGCATAATCAAAGAAATTTTGACAATCGCGCAAATATCAAAAGCGCCGACTCAAATGAACAAAGAAGCCTCTGCGATTTTTTTACAGTGCACCAATAAAGCAGTCAAAAAACGCTTCCTTTTAAAAATATTCAAGTTTTTTCAGGCTGCCAGAATAAAAAGAATTCTAAAAATCAAAAATTGCGCTGTCATAAACTATGTAAATGACTCTTAATATAGTTTTTTGTTCCGGAAACATAGGAAACATATTGAAAAAAAAAATACAAAATAATAAAATTAAGTCAAAAATTTTTTGCTATATTTTTTTAAACGTTTTCTTTATTGTTAAATTATTTTCACTTATATTTTCACACTTATACTAACCTGTAACAAATAACAAATAAGTTAGTTTTTTCAACATCATTGGAAATGTCTTTTTCAGCTGAAACAAGTGAATCTATGAAATAAACCGAAGGTACAAAGCAGGTTTTTATACTTTATTTGCTCAGTCAAATACTTATGCCAAGCAACAGTAACAAAGTAATAATCTGCATGACCAGATTGAAAGTCAAATGACGTTGTTTTTCAACAGGGCGGGACAATTTTATGGGGTAAATGTCATATTGTGATAAGCAATCTGACGTCTTTTGTATCGCGATGTCACGACCGCCAATATCATACCTGAAAAAGTTTGTTGACCTTCATAAATCTCTTAGCGAGTCTTTTCTCAAAAAATAATTGTTGTTTTGCGCACTAGCAAAAACATTTCTGCTATAGCTAGCCGTAAAAAGAAAAGGTTTTTACGTCATAAACTAGAAATGACGTAAAATATTTGTCAAAAAAAAGTTAGTCAGACCAAAAAAATTTCAATTTTTATGTAAGAATTAAGGCTAGCCTACAGTCATCTACGCCCGGTGTCACACGATGTGGCTTTGTTTCTTAGTTAAAATTCTATCTTCACTTTATACACGTGGTGTAAGAAACTTAATAAAACACAAGCACTCAATAAATAAACTAAAGAAAGCGCCAGGTGTACACCAGGCCTCTTAATCTGTTTCACATCTGAAGCATCAGACTCAACCCTTTCTTCTTTAATATTAATTAACTTGCATTTCTCTAACGTAAAAAAATCGACGAAAAAGTTCTCGTAACATTGCTGGTGAAATTAAGCCTACGTCTTAGTCAAGTCTTTTTCAAATACAATCCTTGGAGTTCAATTTTTGCGTTGGAATTATCATTTGAACGTCCATGAGACTTGCGATATAGATTAACTGGGAGTTGAAACAAACAAACAAGCAAGCAATATCTGTAATGACTTTTCGTGGGCAATCATAATAATTTATATTTCCCTAAAGTACGCAATTCTTTGTCTTAAATAAACTTCTTCACATTTTAGAATATTGAATTTGCCAAAGTTAATTATCAATAGAAATTTCCAACCTAACTATCCGTAAAAAACTTGCAGAGCTCAAATCAAGATAATTACTTATTATCGAAATGTAAAAAAACAAATCAATTTCAAACTATGATTGGACAACGAAACTACAAAGCGTCACTAAATACCTGAAACGATTTTACTTCTACACACAAAATACCACGTAGTGCTACCGTAATAAGCAAACACAAAATACCACAAAATACTACCGAAATAACCAGACACACAATACCACAAGTGCTTACAAAATAATCAAACTTAAAATATCATAAAGTGATACCGTAATAGCCAGACAAAAATACCGTAATGTCGGCGAGATATATTAGTTGCTAATTTAGGTAATAGGTCGGCTGCTAATTAGCTCACCGTTGCGCAATAGGAAAAGGCAATTTACGAAAAATTCCAAAATAGAATCAATCTGTTTAAAGCCCACCTATACTGGAGGGCTCAGTTAAAACAAAAAGTAGTAACCAGGCCAACATTAACTGGCCAGGAAAAGGAATAGAACAAGGTGTTCGAAACCGGGAAAGGCGAAACAATTTTCTGCGCCTGCTAAATAACTTAGTAGATAATTTTCACACTTATTACGTCGCTTTGGTGCGAACGTCGCAAGGCCAGAAAAGCTAATTTCCCTTGTAATATATAGAGTGAATAATGTGAAACATAAGAAAAAGGGACAGTGTTGCCAGTCAATATTGGGGAATTGCTCCAAACTGCTACTAGCGCCTCTGGAAGATACTACTTTTCTTAGGATATTTTTAGGGACATCCCATCGACATGCTGGCGGGGTACCAGAGGATAACTCATTGATGACAATCTTTAATGACTTTATTTGAATGTTTCATAAGCAATGGTTGTATTGCGATCGGCCCTTTCTTGTAGCCTAAATTTGGTGATTGGTTATTGTTTGTAAAAAAGTCATTATCTTTTGTTCGGGCTCAGATCATTAAAATTTAATTAAGAATTGTGCTATTTTTTCCTTGCACTCCCGTTGTGTTCGCTTTACATTTTTTGCAGCGCTTCGCAAACTAATTGGTAAACATTGTTTGCTAAATGCAACGACGTCACATTTTTCATTCTTCTTTTCTTCATTGTTAATCGTCATAACCACGTGTTACGTCACTGATATTTAAAACGCTTTATTGTCTATCGCTATGTGCTTAATTGTGACGTCTACTATGTAACCACTTGCCTCTATAACTTTACAGAACAAAAGTAGAAATTCGTTTAGATCAAGTCCTTCGCAAAGGCTCCTTAAGTTATTTTGTAGAGCAGTGCTTTTCAAACTTTTTTTCATTACGCCACACTAATAAACTCTGACTTTTCCTGCGGCACACTTACAATATGAAGACGAAAGCTGCGGCACACTTACAATACTAAATACACTCTTTAAGTTTACATACAAAAATTATATTTAATGTATAACAGTAACACCTAATGAAAGGGTGTGCCTGCAGAAATTGTTTTAATACTGGGTAGAATAGGGATGTCCAACCAGTGGTGGATATTGGGTGAGGCGAATGAGCCATTTGCCTCAGGCCTCCCTTGAAAATACCGCATATAGTTTCATTTTGCTGTACATGTTTTTTTAGAGATCACCATGATTTGGGAGAAAAATAGCGAAATATGAGATCAAATCGAAGTGAAGACCTTTTTTTATTTT
This sequence comes from Diplosoma virens, assembly GCA_963680785.1. NCBI lineage: Eukaryota > Metazoa > Chordata > Ascidiacea > Aplousobranchia > Didemnidae > Diplosoma > Diplosoma virens. The sequence goes on along the minus strand of OY796896.1, from coordinate 31,353,348 downwards.
TTTTTAGAGATCAGCATGATTTTGGGAAAAATAAGGGAAATACGAGATCAAAGCCCCCCCCTTTTTTTAAAGAACACCAATTTTTGGGGATCCTTGCCTCGGGCCCTTAACTTTAAATATCCGTCACTGTGTCCAACCTTGTTTTAATTTGGGCCAAATTTTAAATTAAACCAAAGTCGTTGGGCCGCAAAAAGCTTATCATGCAGAATCTCGCTGCAATTTCTTGATTTTGTCTCTAAAATCAAGTGTTCTGTAAAAAAAAAGATGGACCAAGACTCTATCCATGGCTTTTTGTCAAAACACGAAAATTTCGCGGCACACTTCAATCCTTTTCACGGCACACAGTTTGGGAAACCCTGTTGTAGAGGGCATTAAAGTCGTTTGAATCGGCCGACAAAGTCGTTCGTTGCTAATTATACTACAGTCGGTATTACACAAGGGGCGTTCAGAAAGTATTGCAACCAGATTTTTTTTCATGACATTGGGTTTTCAAGGTACACAAATCGTGCATCACGAGAAAGTATATAGCATGAGCATTTCATAGTTACTTCTCGATGTAATCTCCTGCATTCCCAACCGCTTTTTCCCACCTTTTAACGAGTGCACAAATTCCTCCACTGTAAAATTCTACAGACTGCGTTTTTAACCACTTCCTAACAGCAGATGGTGCCAGGTCTGATGGTGCCAGATCTGGTAAATAGGGGGATGTGAAATCGTCGTCCAACCAAATGATCTGATTAGTCATGAGTTTTGAGGTTGGTGTGAGGCCTAGCGTTGTCATGTTGCAAAAAAAGCTTAGACATTTCCAAAGCAGGTCGAATTCTTCGTATTCTTACTTTCAACTTTTTTAATGTATCGATGTAAACATCTAAATTGATTGTTGCTCCTTTGGACATGAAGTCTACCAGTATCACACCAACACTATCCCAGAACATAGTCACCATCACTTTTCCTGCAGACTGCTGAGATTTGAACTTCTTTGAGCGAGTTGAGGTGGGATGGCGCCACACCATTAATGCTCTCTTTTGACTCTGGTTTGAAGTGGTGAACCCAAGTCTCATCTCCGGTCACCATTCGCTGCAAAAAGGTTTTGTCACTATGGCAATACTCCAGAAGTTCAGAACAAGCTTCTAGGCGGGATTGCCTTATGAGCCGCTGTGAGCTGCCACTTTGCCATCACCTTGTACACACTTTTGAATATCCCAGGGTATCCATGATCTTTACAGCACTACCTGCACTTATTCGTAATGACTCAGCAAGCTCATTAATAGTGATGCATCTGTTTTCCTTAATCAATGCATTTGCCTGATCAATGTTAGCAGAACTGTGAGCAGAAGATGGCCTGCCACTTCTTGGCCTATCGCAAAGATTGCTTTCAGCAAGTTCTTCCTGTCCATCATTGATTCGCTTCACCCAACTCGTCACTGTGCTGTAGTCTATCGCACCGTCACCATACACTTGCTTTAGCCTTCTGCTTATGTTCTGAGCTGTTTCTCGATCCCTCTGACAGTAAAAATTCAATGACAACTCTTTGCTTCTGCCGAGATTGCTTTGGGGCAATCATGCCAGTTTTACCTTCTAACGAAAAAGACATAGAGGGATTGCTTAAAATTTGAATTGCAGATTGCAGTAATTCAAACCCTAATTTTTTTACAAAATCTGTAGGCCTAAACCTTAGTTACCAATCTATAATCTGTAAAAGAATCAGATGTTAGTTAAATGAATGCTGCAAGCAATTAAATCAATTGCATTACTTTCAGAACGCCTCTTGTAGATTCGAATTTGGTAGAATTGGAGAAAGTTTTCATCTAGAATCCTACGCTCTATGGACCTGTAATTTGACTGATAGCATGTGAATAAAGGTTATCTTTTATTTCAAATTGTGATTTGGTAAATTATAGTTAGGAGGTAGGATTGGAGAGAATCATCCAACGAACTCTCTAGAAGATTTCTTTCACGCAGAAGACAGACTTTCTGAGCTAGAGAACGATACGTTAGTACCGAAGCCAACATTATTTTTGACGTCAGGTCATCAATTAGAACATAATTTTTGTCTAAGCTGAACAACTTAATTTACGTTGGCACCGAGGCCAACAAACAAGTCGCTTTGAAAATATGAGCAAAAAACTTTGTTTCTTTATGATTGCTTGTAAAATTTTATGACATCAGTTTACAAAAAGCGGTCAGCACAGGAAGGTGTCATAAAATGTTTTTTCAAGGATACAACAAAATGAATAGCGTGAGAGTTGAACCAAGATTCTCTCGATCGCGTTCGCCATCAATATGGCGCTTCTACTTACTCGGAAATATTTCTGATAAAATAAAAGTACTATTTCTGATATTTCTGATAAATATTTCTGATAAAAACTGTTGAATAACTAGAAAAAATCACAAACTTTAACTCATTTTTAACAATTTTATTTATTAGATCCACTTTTTAATTATTTTTTCCTCGTGAGCACTTGAAGCTATGACGATATAATTTTTGTTGGCAACTTAAAATGAAATTCAATCTTATTTTTTCTTTATCAACTTGTATTTATTCTTTTTTACAATGAAAGCAGCAAAGTGTTTTTCTGGATGATAACGTAGACTAATTTGTATCTTTGATAAATCTTGACATGATGTCACAATTTACTGGACGAAATATGAACACCAGAAGCAAGGCTGTATTCAGGTTAGGAAAACCAGGGGCTCATTTTTGAAAGTAATCAACATTTTTTCAGTCTTTGGTACCGTACCGACCGAGTTGTATAGCGGCCAGCTTTTTCGGGTCAGGTTTGTATTTATTCTTGGCTTAAGTTTTAAAAAAATTTTTTTTAGGCTCAATTAGAGCTCAAAATTGAGCCATCTATAAAAGTATATCGTATGTTAATCTAAATATAGCAGCATAATGATAAACTAGTCAATTTTTTGTCTTATTTAATTTGTTACTTTCACCCCAACATTTTATAAATTTTTAGGCCTTTATGTCAAATTGTTTTTTCTGTGGATTCAACTTCCAAGACTCATTTGATCTTTTTTAAAATATGGGGTCTTGACGGTTTGAAATTATATTTTTAGGTGCAGCTTAAGGTCGAGCATGAAAAACACCCACACAACTTTAATTTGGTATAAATATTTTTTTATATACAGCATTCTGTAGTGGGTTGTGCACAGTACGGGCCGGAGGAGATTGAACCTTAACAATTATTTCAAAATTTACAAAAAGTTTATTAACAACATTTTTTTTTTATTTTTTATTTTTATCTCTATATTTATCCTCCTGACTCGCACGAAAGTGACCGAGGCGCTAATACATAGGGCAAGCAATTACCCCGACCTGCATCTGAAGATGCCAAGATATTGCTGTCCGCTTGTAATTTAATAGAGATATGATTTTAATTTAGAACTGCTTGCCAAGACCATCAAGCAGGGGAAAGTGCCGTAAAGTGTCTTTCCCAAGGGCACTACAGAATAGGGAGAGTAGATTTTGAACCGAAACCGTGTCGATCGCTTTAACCACTCGACCACGCTGCTGACTAATACAAATTCCTTATTTGACTTTAGGCCTATACTTCATCGTTTTGCAACATTAAAAAATTCATAAAAAATCTTTAAACTTTTCATCAGTAATTTCAGTACAAACATCAAATAATTCCAATTTCAAAAGCACAATTGCCGCGGCTTCAAAATGGATGGGTAAAGATTGATTTCGCTCAAAAAGTTTAGAGCAGGGCTTCTCAAGTTTTTTTGTACTGCGACCGGTTTTAAAAATAAGATTTTGTGTGACCCCAATATATGTAGCAGTGGCGTGCGGTGACCTCTGAGACTAATCATGCAATTGGAATGCCAAAACCAGGTCATAAAATTGGGTATAATCAAGACCAATTTTCGACCCGGATTCAAGGTAATCTCTAAAAAAAGGTCATAACTTAAAGTCATTTCCTGGTAATGCAGTTTTCGTCCCAGAAATGCATTGATCTCTAAAAAAAAAAGGTCATCGCCTGAAATCGTTTCCGGTAATGCACTTTTTGTCCTCGAAATGCAGTGATCTCTAAAAAAAAGGTCCCCACTTAGAATCAAGTTCCGGTTTGTCAATTTTTGTTTCCAAATTCTCCGATTTGCCGTTTACATGTGCATAAACATAAGTTTTTCAAAAAGTCTTGCGGCACAAAGCACAAAATGCCAATTTGTTTCGCGACCCCAAAATTTTTTTAGGCGACCCCGTTTGAGAAGCCCTGATTTAGAGCAAGGGCGTGCAACTATTTATCTCAATGGGCCAAACGTACAATAGTATTAATGCTACGGGCCGGACGATTTCATACCGAGCAAAAACAGTTGTTGTTATCATTTCTTGTAATGTAAAAAAATTTCTCAATTTATTTCACGTAACATTAAAATATTAATGAGATTACTGAAAAACTAGCAGCGCAGTATCGCTAACGTCTATATTCCAGCTCAAAGCAACACCACAAGCAGAAAATTTGCTTATTTTTGGCTTCAAAAAAAAAATTCGATATTTTCCAAAAGTTCATCTATTCGAGCTAAACTTAGTCCTAGCCATTGTAAACAGAGACAAACTTAATTATTCCACTATACATTTCTTTTCTGGAAATACACGTGTAGTAAACAAATTTGAATAACTCTTAATGGATTCACCATCATTGTAAAGCTTTTTCTTTTTCTGCTATTACTTCAGATATCTCAAAACTCAGTTTTGTAACAATATATAGCTATTTTTTTGTACATGTATGAAACACCTCTTGCATGCTCAAAATCTTTTTTAACTGTTCTATTAAGTCAAATGGTAATTGACAATCAATGCCATCAAATTTGGCAGCATGTTTTGTACTCTTTCACAGTGATGGCTTTAGTACGGCGTGAACGGAGCGGCCAAACCGGCTCCCCACTAAAACAGGTCAAAAAGTGCCTCCTGTCTGCACCATAACTTTAGGGCGAAAGCAGGAATAATATACGCGATTGAAAGTGATGATCTTTTTTTTAGAAATCACTATATTTTGGGGACGTAAATGGAGATTTTGGACATAAATTAAAAGTGATAACCTTTTTTATAGATCACTCTATTATAGGAGCAAAAAACTTGAAAATTGATTTCCTTATTTTTCTTGCACATCCCCCCCCTTTTATAAGGCCACCACTGCTCTTTCATTACTGCTATAGTATTTTGGCAAATCAGACAAGTACCGTTTTTATTATGTTGAATAACGTACCACTCATTGTTGAACAGTCTTTTTTCACAATCAACCTTACTTCTCTTATTTGAAGGCATTTTAAGCTTTTAGGTTAATTATAAAATGAATCTTCTATTTAACAAGCAGTTAAACAAGCATTATGATGCAACAATTAAGGGATCTTTTGTAGAAAGCCGCCACCACTAACGCAAAAATGTGAGATTTGAGAAAAACACTCCCGCCACGTTTTAAGTAATTGCGCGTTCTTTCAAAATGCGCAACAAACGAGAATGTGGCACTCACCGTTCCATGGTTGACAGTTATCTCTATGAATTTATGTGGCGCACGAAATTTCGTGAGTTAAAACTTTTTTCACAAAATATTAGCTGACATCGCTGAATTCAGTGCTGAATTCCATCGATAAATAAAAATTCTAACTGGATAATTACTAATTTTTTATTTTGAGCGGTGGCGAGGGTGTTTTTTTTGGCGGGGGCTTTCTACAAAAGATTCCAATTAAGAACAAATTGCCACACTTTGTAGTGTGAATTTAATTACTGTGAAATCGCAAAAAACCATTGGCCTAAGTATAGAAAATTGTTAAGCAGGTTTAAAAACGGCTATTGAATATGGTTCATTCATTCGACTTTAAAATTCTTTCTTATTTCACCACAAAAAATTTTCTTTTATAACATTTTTGCTTAACTTGTGTTTAGTTTATTAAAAGCAGGCCATAAAAAGAGGTGCCATAATGTTGCATGGCTCTGATAAGATTTAAGAATCATTGCCACTATGAACGTGTATGGAGTTTTTTATGTTTTTAGTATTGATTTTTTTTGTTTTGCTTAGCACTTAAAGGCGGAAAAAGTAAAAAAATCAATAAAACAAACAAAAATATGATATTGATATATAGATATAGTGATATTGATCGAATTGAATTTCTAATCTATTAGACTAGACCAGTGCTCCCCAATCTTTTTTCACTCGTGCACACTTAAAATCTTCCAAAATTTTGCGGCGCAGCTCAATCAAAGTTGTAAAAAAAATTTATTTAATTCAAATACAAAATAGCTACATTTTGTTGGGCGTTTTCCACTAAGAGCGTTGGCGGAAATCTTTTTTGTAAGCTTATTAATTTTATTAAAAGAAACAAAAAATAATCTCTCCAACGCTCGTCGTAAAAGTGGTCTTTTATAATGTTTGAAATAGCAAAGTCAAGAAATTTTAACAGTCTTTGTACTTTTGTGATGTAGCGTAATGTGCCATTTGCCTCCATGAGAAGAGATCAAATTATCCCTATGTGGATATTTGCTCGATCGGTTGAATACAGGACAAAAATAATTTGGGTCAGATTTATTAAAGCATTGGCACAGTTAGAAGTGATTCCCTACTCATCTTTCTATAATAATTCTAATTTTCTTTCATACATTCTAAATAAAAACTAAAAAAATCAAATAAAAAATTTCAACCGGTTGTGGTATCTCCGGAAACAGGGGGGTAATCGTTTAACTTTTGTTTTAGTATAGTTCCTACGAGATTTTCCGGCAGATCAGAGCATAAATAGAGATGAAAATAAAAAATATGATGTATTTGTTATGTTTCAGATAAATCGAAGTTCTCTGAATCCAGATCCTTGTAAACCTTTTCCTAGGATATCTATGGTTATACAGTGTTTGAATACATACCAGATTCGTATAAGCACTTGCTTCACGTTCTTTGCGTAATATGTCGTGTGCAAAGCGTACAAGTATGGATAAGTGTATGTAGAAATGAAAAGAAAGAAAAAACAACAAAAACTAAGTTTTTGAGAAAGCATAATGCAAGTTTGTTCGTTACTCTATTTAAAAATCGAGTTTCTCAAATCTTTGTGCAATGGTATTTAAAAATGGTTTTCACGTTGGAAAAACAGTTCGTATTTTTCCATCACGTTTAATTGTATGCTGTGTAATCATTGTTGCAATTTACTTGTTATTCTATTTGACAAAGCCTTCCCCATTCAAAGGTAAACTTTTTTAAAGTTAATGTTTGAATTGAGAAAGGTGATGATGATAATCTTAAATTGTGTATAAGATATTTGGGTCTCTTCAAGAATCGTCTGTGAGCGATTTTTGTTAGTGAAAGTAACCTGGAATCCCACTGGGTTACTTAATATTGCTTTTTAAAAATCTTTTTTTTCTTGGTTTTTTTCTTTATTTCCTTCTGGTAATCTAGGGGTATTCTGGGTTAGTTTCACTAACAAAAAACAGTTACAGTCTTTTCTTGAAGAGACCCAAAAACTTTAGGTCTCTGCAAGAAACCACTGTAAGCGATTTTAGTTCATGAAACTAACCCAGATCCCCTTTGGTTACTATTGCTTTTTGAAAATATTTTTTTCCTCCTTTTTTTTCTTCCATCCTGGTGTTGAAGGGGGGTCCTGGGTTAGTTTCATCAAAAAAAATTGCTTACAGTGACTTCTTGAAGAGACCCAATATTTTTGTCTGTAACTGTGTAATAAGCCAACAGATAATTAATTTATTTATAAGTGTATTTACAAAATAGTTTTAAATAATATTTTTGTAATAGCTAGATAATGCCAGTATTTATGCAAATAATCTAGTTTTCATGGGTTTCTTCAAGATGTGACTGTAAGTGATTTTTGTCAGTAAAACTAACCTGAATCCCCATGTGGTTACTATCGCTTCTTGAAAGATTCTTTTTCTCTTGGTTTCTTTTTTATTCTCTTGTTGCAGTGGGGGGTATTCCAGGTTAGTTTCACTGACAAAAAATAGTTATGGTCCCTTCTTGAAGAGACCTGTTTTCACAGCACCAATGCATTTATTAACTTAAATATCTTGTAAAACAAAAAATCATTTATTTAAAGCAATTGTTGATTGGTGAAGACAAAAAAATTGCTTTAATAAAGGGTTTATTAATCTCCATATAACTTAATATTTTTTTGAATGTTTACTATTCAAAAAAAGTTGTGCTACTTCATTATTTTGAGTATAGAGTCTGTTAAAAAGATAAACGTCATAAACTAGCAATCAATGGAAATTGGGGTCTTGTTCACCTTTTGTTATTACTAACCTTACAGGCTCTGGGGATTTCCCAAAATTTAAAAGTTTATAAAGTAAGCATGGCAAATAATAAACGAGAACTGAAAATTGACCCAAAAATTAAATTAACAAAATTATTAAATAAGTAGTAAAATAATTTACAATAACATAGTTATTAATAATTTGTGACTTTATTAATCTTTCTGCTGCAATTTCAGATGGAACTAAAAATCATGACGCCTCACTGCAAGTACAGAATGATAAAAAACGATTATTAGCAATTTTGCTTGAGAAAAAACCTGAAATGAATATAACACTTGGAAAAGGTAAAAAAATTACTTTTTGTCTCAAGAAAAGCTTGTTACTAAAAGTAATGTTGATATGTACCATGTAGTCAGATTTAGTTGACCTAATTTATTGTTTTTGACAGATTTTAAGTTTTAAGAACTAATTAAGACATACTTTTAAGTTTTAAGTTATTTTATAATGCTATGCTATGGTAACAATTAGGTGATAGCTAGTAAATTTCTTGAATATTTATTTGATAATAACATTCAGCCACTACAAAATGACTTGAAACCTGGATCATTTTCTAACATTTTTCTTGCCATAGACTATAACCATTTTCTAATGCAAAAAAAGAAATTATTTCTAAAAATGCAAAAAAGAAATTTAATTATAAATTGTAATAGTTGACAATGGACAACTGTCAAGATAAATAATATATTTGCTTTGAGCTTTTTAAAAAAAAATTAGTGATAAAAATTCAGACTAAGGCATGATAGAATCATAGCACATTTAAAGTCATATTAGAATGAAAAGTGAAAGTTTATAGAGATGATTGATAATTATGTTGTTAGTTTACTTGTCATTTCTGGAAAGTACATTAGTAATAAAGAAAAAGCTTTTATTTTTGCATGGAGGCAGAAAAATTCACCAATAAAGGTCATTTGTTCATAGAATGGAAGAAGAAAAGTAATCATCATAAGGCTCTTGACTGCAGCCAAAGAACTTTCAAATAGCACAGTAAGACATCTCAACTGCCTTACACATTCATAAAATGAGAACTGCAAAAAAAACTGGTTTGACTGCCTTTGAATTGCAAAATATTCAACCTGAGTTGCTGCAACAGGTAAAAATCCAAACAGTCCAGCATTGCCTTCAAAAAGATTTGGATCTTTTTATTCATAAAGCAGCCAAAAAACATTTGATTAACAAGCAAATTAGTCTTGCATTTGCAAAGTAAATGCACATTAGAACACTGAGCAGCAGAGAAAAGTTGACGTTTTCTGGTGACAGCAATTTCCAGAAATTTCCAAAAAGATGTTTATCTCTACCTGCAGGTCTTGGAAAAGTGTTGCTCAACTTCTTTTGTATTTATGGCTTTGAGGTGTTTATGCATGATAATGCACTCTCCTACAAGGCCAAAAAGGTAATAAGACACCTTGATCAAAAGCAAATAAATAATCTTGAATGGCATGGTAATAGCTTGCATTTAAATTCTATCAAAAATTGGTAGCACAAGATGAAAAACAATATTTCTGAAAAGAAAGCACCTAACTGGGAGGCTCTGCAAGAAGAGCTGAAAAAAATGTGATGCCAAGAAATGACAATGAAATATTTTAGAAATTCAAGTGATTGCTTGCCTAAACGCTAGCAAATGCTCATAAAAAATAAGCGCAATATGACAAAATATTAAAAAATGTGATAATTTTTTTATAAAAGCAACAAAAGAAACCAACTTTGCATTTTTCTCAAAACAATTGACATGTCTTAAGTCATTTTGCAAAGCTGTACCTATGGCTAATTTTTGTTAGTTTTTATTGTTAGTAGAAGCTGTTTTAACTGTAGTTTAAGAGTTTACATTATATATATATATATATATATATACAGTTTATACTGCTCTAGCTATCTAGTTATTGAGCTCTGTACCGGCAAAGTAAAGCATACAGATATATATATATATTATACAAATATATTGTATGTACACAATCAACTTATTGTTAAATAAAAAAAACAAAAATTGGCAATTAAAATATGCTTTTAAAAATCTATAGAATTCTGCTTTACTGTTGTTTGGTTTTAACTTTTAAAAGTTTTTATTCTGAATTTATTGCAAATTAAACTGCTGTTATCTCACATGGATTTATCTTATTCTTGTGATTGATAATATTGTTTTAAAACTTGACTGTTGAAACAGACAAAAAGTTTAATAGCAGCAAATCTATTTTTATATATTCATATTAGATAATTAAATATCAAGAAATTTCAATTAATGAACCTTTTCTGTCATTATAAAAGTTGTTTAATTTATTTTACAGTAATTGTTATTTATTTTTCTGTATGTAGCATGTAATTTATATTTATATTTTCAGATTTAGTCAATGTTTTCAGTGATTTTCTTGGTGGTATTGACATAAAAATTAACAAGCTTGAAGAAAGAATTAAAGAACTTGAAGTTATAATTAAAGAAAAAAATAAGTTAAATCGTGAAAAAACTGCCCAAGAACTTGGAGAAAAAGGTTTTTTTGAAAATACTTTTTGTTTAATTCTTTAATGTTTATATAATTTGCCCCCAAATCTACATTACCAACTAAGATGACTCTCAAATCCTTTAAAAATTTTCAAAATATTTTCATCTTTTGTTCAATCCAAAATTTTCAAACTAAAATTTAGCCAGTCGTTTATCAATATTAATTATTGAAGGGAGATTATTTGCTTTTTTTTTCAGATTGATTGCGGTTAGGTGTAATAAATTACGTTTTTGTTTCTTGGCAACAAACTACTTCTAAGAAAAACCTCTGAAATTTTTAACCAATCATGTGTACACCGCACGTCAAAACTATTTAAGTTTTGTGATATTGTGTAACTGCATATACAGTATGTGCTTTGTTGTTTTTTTGACCGAACAATTTAATGGACAATGCATGGGCAAATGCAATATAAACTTATATGTGAGACGCTTTCTTAGTACAGTATATAAAGTGGTCGTATTTTTTAATTGCCGCGAGAAGATAATTTCAAATAAATAGTTTTGTATTTTGTTTGCTTTTAAAACAGAGCAGTAACAACCTTTATTTTTTGTTATAAAATCTTCAGCTGCTTCTATACCGCAAGTCTACGTCTATTTCCGAGTAAAATGCTTTTGGACGACGTATTTGTTCTAAATATAGGGCTAGGCCACAGATTGATTTAGGATTCAGTTGTTTTATGCCTGTGCTGTTGTGACTTTCTTTATGTACACCGAAAAATACGGCAAATTCACGCGTTTACTAAACGTTTAGTTTAGCTGTTGGTGTTTGCGTATATTGTTTCGAGCAAAAACAGAATTATTTTTTCCCCTAAATTATAAACCTTTTGCCACAACACAAAACGATAATTTAATTATGACCTTCATTGACAGATTCATCGCGTAACAGGTTATAGTTTGTACTAACTTTCTCGTGTCAAAGTTGTGCAGTCGTAGCTCCAATTTAACCCTATATCAATTCAATTTTATCCGTTTTAGAGCAAATTTTCTGTCTACTTAATTGACAGAGCGGTCTATTAATTTACTTGATTAACTCTAGAGTTCATCAGTGACCCGCAGTGTGAAATTTCATCTTTCGAAGGCTACTCGGCATGCTCTACCAAATTGCAGGTAATTTGAACTTCATTGATTTATATGTTTTTATTTCACGACCATGTTTGAATGAAACCTTGTGTTTAACCGCAGTTTACCTTGTGTTTAATTGCAGTGGATGAAAGGAAAATGGGATTCGGATCCATGCTACAAGGAGTGGGGCGTAGACGGATCGACTTGCTCCATAGTCAAGTATTTAAGCGAGGTTGAGAGATGGTGTCCTCGTGTTCCCGGGAGCACAAAAGCGGCCACGTTCTTTACTAGTAATTTCAACAGCACCCGTGTATGTGTAATTGTTCCTCTGTGTTTATCTTTGTTTTTAAAAATGGTTTGTTTCATGTCTGACACTTAAATTGTTCAGTAAAAAGGCTGAACGTGTACCTAATTTGAAAAAGTTTTCGTTGTTTTGTACAGGGAGTCGAACCGTTTGATTTTATCGGTTAAGGTTCGGTTCGGGTTCAACAGCTGTTTCAAATTTCGGTTCAGTTCCGATTAGGGTTCAGATCAATTGAAACGCTCCGGTTTAGGTTCGCTCCTGCAAAAATTACCTCAAAACCGGTTTATAAAGTTTCAGTTCGGGTTCGCAACATCATTAGGAAAATATTAAAAAGAGTCATAATTATAGCAACAAATTTTTCTTTGCATATTGACAAGTTACAAAGAACATGAAATGTACGGATTTACTGCTGAAATAAATGATTGTTACGTATCAGTAGTATATCCTCCAAAAGTTGTTCCGACATTTTTGTTCGTAGTGGTGACAAAATGTATTTCAAGCCTGAAAAAGCTCTTTTTACACTTACTTGAGTTGCTGGAAACGCCAATACTACTTGAGAAAGTTCATATGGCTCCCGTACTTTCTTTAAATTGTTTTCAGTATTGCGAAACATTTTTCGTTTTTTCCTAGTTTGGGCTCTTTTTCAAAGGAGTTAAGCAGCATCATAATAGAATTACTTTGCGTTGCGTTGTTAGAAGTAAAAATTATTGAAGTGAAAGATTGTCAATTGTATGTCTAAATCATCGTCGGTGCTCGAATTTCAAATGAATCAACCTCTGTACCAGATAAATCACTTGGTAGCTCTGTTGCAACAACTTCAAGCGGTCCCAAGTTTGTTGCAAATGCTGAGTTGCAACAATTTGCTCAATTTCAGAAATAAATGTTTATTTCAGATATAAGATGCCAAAAATTGGTCATTTTTTAACAATTCTGTCTCTTTTTTTTTTATTGCTAATAACAGCAACTGTGCAAATAGGAAAGACGTAGACGTTGAATTGGCGATTTTAAGTTTGCAGTTCAACCAAATGCCAAAAAATCAGCAAAAGTAAGTTGCTCGTACTGCAGCGACTTAGTTGCTATTTTAGCAGGCTCCAGTACTGCAACAAACATGGCAAACTCATTCCAAGAAGTTTCTGGTAAGTGGAAGTTTGAGTTGCCGAACACCTTTCCACATATTTTCTGCTTGAGGTGTGCTGGTATGCGAAGAACTGAGGTTGCCGAGGAAAACTTCAACGTTTATGCAATTAACAGTACCGCTATTGTCTTCATCACTACTGAGTTCTTCTGCGGCGCTCTGCCAGCTGCTGCAACTTGGCTGCTCAGCATTACCAGTTCTTTCGGTTACATCCTCTTCAGAAAAGAGGCAAACACATTTTAGCGTGTTGGCGCCATAGTCGGTTGTGATGCTATAAATTTGATTGCTCTTAATTCCATATTGTTCAATGACTTCATCAAGAACAGTTTTTAAGTAAAAACCAATGTGATTCTTTTTTAGTTCTTTCATTGCTAAAGTGCGTAATCGTACTTTTCCATCATTTATGAACTGCAAGTTCACGCCTAGTATGGAACGATCACGACACGTTACTACAGGGTGTCCCACAAAAAAGTTTATTTTTTAATTTTTAACTACTTTTGTTTTAGAGCATTTGACTCTTTTATTTTTTCAGGTTTTATTCTATGGTAATAGGAGTTTTATACCTGAAATTTTGAAGCCTTTATCTTAATCATGCCTTTCACAATTGAGCAGCGATCAAAAATAGTAAAGTTCTATTTGGAAACTAAATCACTGGTCCAAACCCAAAGGGAATATCGCAAGCATTTTGGTGTAAAAGAAGCTCCATCTGTGACGTCAATCAAGAAAATTGTTCAAAAGTTTGAAGTGCATGGCACCTGCCACAACAGAAATAAAGGAAATTCTGGAAGGAGAGTGTCTGCTCGCACCGAATTAAACATTGATACTGTACGTGAATCGACTGTGCGTAGCCCAAAAAAATCAATACGGAGGCGTTCATCTGAACTTGGCTTGACAAAGTCCACCGTTCAAAGAATATTGAAGCAAGACCTCAACTTATATCCTTACAAACTGGAAATAAAGCAAACTTTGACTGATAGGGACAAAGAACAACGTTTTCAAATGTGCACATGGTTTAATGAAATGATGGAAAATGATGAACATTGGGTTGGCAAGATATGGTTTTCAGATGAGGCACATTTTCATCTGGATGGATCAGTAAACCGTAGGAACTGCCGTATTTGGGGCACTGAACCTCCAAACGTTGTTACCACCAAATCACTCCACAGCAGGAAGTGCACAGCTTGGTGTGCGCTTAGCTCTGACGGAATCATCGGGCCTTACTGGTTTGAAGACAATGCTGAGAATGCGGTGACGGTTAATCAAGAAAACTATCGCCACGTCATCAAAAAGTTTACTGCTTGTCTTCGTGGTCGTCGCTTTGACTTGAAAAAATTATGATTTCAGCAAGATGGGGCAACACCTCACACTGCAGTGGAAACACGAAAATTATTGTCTGAAAAATTTGAAGACAGGCTGATTTCCTTGAAAGCTTCCCACATCTGGGCTCCACACTCTCCTGACCTTAGCCCACTGGACTTTTTTCTGTGGGGCTACGCAAAAGATAATGTCTATAAAAATAAGCCTACCTCTATTTTCGAACTTAAACAAGAAATAACTACGTTCATGAGAGCCATTTCCGCTGACACATGCAAAGCAGTAATTCAGAATTTTGCTGTGAGAGTAAGGGAATGCCTTCTGCGCCATGGCGATCACATTGAGCATGTTATTTAAGCAGCATCATCAAAATATATGACTATTTTTATGCTCCAGTAACATCAGCTAAGTAAAATGGATAACGACGATTTTGATGGCAAACAAATCTCCAACACATTATTTATGCACGGTGAAACTTTCATTGCTTTATCTTTACAAGTTTTTGCGTTACAAAAATTTTAAAAATAAACTTTTTTGTGGGACGTCAGCTTTTAAAGATACAAGGCTTTGTTCCATTTCCAGTTTTATACGATAACGAACATCCTTAGCCTTTACCCCAATTTTCTATCAGGTATTATCTGTATTGATGTTAAAATTGGCTCTAATACCTTCAAACAAGGGGTTTAGAATTCTTCTAAACCCAGAGTCATCCATTAATTTGAAAGGGCGGCCGTTTATGGTGACTAGTTCTAAATATGCATTTTCAGTGTCTTTTCGTTCATTTTTACTCGTTCGTTCAATCGTTTTTGAAGACATTTCATCTATGGTACATTGGTTTGTTTCACGCATTCGCTTCTTCTGGAATTCGTTGGACGAACTTGCACCGGCACACTGCTGAAGAGCAAGTTTTCATTTTGGAACTCCTTATAGTCCTTGTCGTGAAATCGTTTGACGCGTCGTTCTAAATTAGATGCATGGTTTTCTCTAATAACAGCTTTGCATTTCCCCAACGTACAAGACGACTTATTTTCACTTTCAGAGTACTTGAAAATTTTTCTTATTTGACTAAGGTTAGTACGAACCATTATAATCAAATTCAACTGCTCTCTATGTTAAACAAAGCGCAGTGTTCTAAAAATAAAAAAAGTTACAGCACTATTCAAGCAAGCACAAAATTCGATTGACGAAGCAATTAGCCTTAAATACGCTAAAACGACAACAATGCTTGGGATGCATACAAAATAAATTCTGTTCATTTATCAACAGCATGACCTGCTTGAACTTTCCCAAGCAGCCCTCAACCACACCGTCATTATAGTGATCTTAATAACAAGTGAATCGCTTTATGATGAAAGTCTGAACTTTAAATAAAACTTATTTTTATAAAAATGTTAAAACAAAACACTTTATCACCCGCATGAATTGTTTATGCTACAGTATTTTGATTTCAAACAGTTGCTATGTGATACGGGTGACGTCACGGAGCGAACCGGTTTTAACTGGTTCGAGTTCGGTTAAAATTCACGATTATTCAAATTATTTGGTTCGGTTCCGGTTCGCTCTGTGATTTTTAAAATTACGATGCGGGTTCGGTTAAGGTTCGGAAAAAATGATGTAAAACCGGTTTATAAAACTCCGGTTCGGGTTCGGTTTGACTCCCTGGTTTTGTAATGTTTGAAAAAAGCTTTTATTCAAGCACATGCTAATTGATTATCAAAACAGAGCAATTTTGTTTATTATTGATTAATATTTCATTATCTTTGTCGCGAGTCATATTTAGGTTGCTTTTCGATATCAGCAGTTAATGCTTCGACGATTGTCATGCATCCTCAATATCTTGCTGGTATTACTGCCACTTGATCCCTTTTAAAACAAGACTTCTCAAAATACGGGCCGCGACCGCGTTTGGTGTTGTGAAGTGTACCGTGTTAATTCGCTTTTCATTTGAAGCTTGACTTCCAAATACTGGTTCATTTATCGGAGGCTCGGCAGAACTTTGGTTTAAAGCAATAATGTTGCACTCGCAAACGAAATAGTTTGAGAAGGCCTGCATTTAAAAGATTTTTTTCTTTTGGCTGGACTCCACCAAGATTTGAACCCGCCATGATCGCTTAAACCTTATGCACAATTGAATCGTCCTAGCAAAGCGTTCAAAATTGAGTTTTGAAAGGAATTTTTTTTCAGCGTTCCACACAGTAGATAAGTTCATATTTTTTATGCAGTTGAAAATTCGCGACAGTTTCGACGATTTGTACGCCCGTTTCAGCAAGAGCAGTCATTTCGATTGGATTGCAAAACGTGTCAAGCGCATGGAAGCAACGTGGCGAGGCGCTGCCCAGCGCTTGGCGGCCAAACCTTATTATAAAAAATGGAAACAAAAAAAGGTAACTTTTTTTTATTTTGCTGGCGAGATCGTACTCCGGTTGTTACTCTCTGTTGTAAACCGTGTCACCGTTGTAATTGTAACACAGCAAGACCCCGTTTAGTAATTTGTAGTGAAGTGCGCTCCCTAAGGAACAGCGAAAGTCATTTGGATAGAATGACCTATCAAGTTCGTGCCCTTATGGTCGTAAATCAGGAATCTCATCACCCTTACAACCAGAGATTGGGCTGCGACGTATAGGTCATCTTACAAAGCAAAGTTTCGTCAACATTTTACTTTCATTGTTGGCTAAATTTGGCTGTATACGTTTTAGGCGATCTATTGTTTTAAAGCTAGTTCACACACATATATATACTCATAGATGCGATAAATAACTTGACTGAGACGTGAGATTGTGCATGTCATCTAACTCGTGCTTGATAGGTGCAAAATAAATAAAATTTAAAGTGAAGTTGAAGAAGTTTTTAGTTACCATATTTTGTTTATTACAAAATAACTTTTAGTGTTTGATTTAGACATTGTAGACGTGGTTGCTACTTCGATTTCGATTTTGCATTCATCATTAAGCTTAAACTATTCAATTCATTTAGCCTTATCTTTTTACTAAATTATTAATTTTAGAATATCTTAAAACATTTGTAAGCACAGTTTTCTACGTTTTCTTCAACAGATATTCATCCATCTTGGGTTACTCTCGGAGGATAATGGCTGGAACATTGCAAAGAACGCTTTCAAGGGAGGCCCTTTGGGGGAGCTCGTGCAATGGACTGATGTCATTACGTCATTATATTTACTTGGCCATGATATTACCTTGTCTTCAGAAACGTCCCGCGTTGTGTCGTAAGTTGTGATATTTAGGATAAGAAATTGTATCAGCTGTAATGTCCTGTTTATTTATTGTAGTCATTTTCGTGTGATATCTGTTTTATTGAAAATATTAAAGATTCCACCAGAAAAATTGCAAAAATAAGTCGACTTGAAAAGTCCTTTATATAAAGTCCAGAGCTTGCGTGATATATGTATTTATTTCATCAAGGCAATGTGAACTTGTACAACTTGTTTCAATTCGTTGTACATCAGAAGGAAAATCTTATTCTAATAAAATTTTGACGAAAAAACCTGCTTGCTTAGTGATGTTTCTCAAGAGTTTTTCCGCGATCCAAAATCGTTTGATGACACTGTTTGTGGGACATGTGCCGCCCGCGTGTAGTCGGCTGTTAAACTGATGACTTCGAAAATGAAAAACCCCATCAAAACCGTTCTATTGCCTTCGAGTTTGCAAAATCTAATAAACTTCTCTTTGCGTAGTGTTTCTCTCATGGTTTATTTAGTACTTGCTATTTTGCCGTTTTTGTAATATCTTACTTATGTAGTAATGAAATATTTAAACCAAAACACCAAAAATCCATAGTCACAAACTCTTGAGTATTGGCTTTTTTAATTTCATTTGGCATTATTCAGCAAAAGAAGTTTAGTTATTTTTAACTGCAAGTCTTTGACCTTTAACGGTGTTTCCGTTCCTGGTAAATGCAATTCAGAGCCGAGGTCAAGGCTTGCTATTATTTCAGGTAGAATGCATTTTCCCGATGAAATGCAAACGGGAAGCGTCGCACCAGCATCGCGTGTCCTATCTCAAACATAATCGCTAGGCCTCGCATTCACACGTTGGTCGAATGAATGACTGTAATGGCGGTCAAAAAACAAGGCATTTTGCGTTTCGTTTAAAAACGCGACCTTAAGAGAGAAATCTTGCTTGTGTATAACAAAGAAAAAATTTGTATTTGCAATTTCTAATTTGCCGTTTGCATTGTTGATGAAATTTACATCTAAAGTCGTGGCCACGATTTCTGTTAAGCCTTTAATGTTTTTTTTGTTGTTGTTGTCCAGAGAACTGTCATCTTATTTCAAATCTTTGAAAAGTCCGAATTGTCCAATTCGAAATCACCTGTATGACGTCATCTACACCGATATTGTCGGGATGAAAACTTTCAAGAAAATCGCTGGAGAAAAATTTCACTTAATTCAGTAAGTTTATGATTATGGCGTTGTTGTTTGATGAATTTTGAAAACCCGTTCAATCGCCACAAAATGAATCCATCTTTCGTTTTTTGCTTGATCTTTGCACATCTTATTAAAAGCTTTACTTTCATTGATAAGATGTTCTTTGGTTATTTCCTTCGTTTTATCATACTATTAGTTCTATCTAATTGTTCCACTCTTACGTCACTTTCAACGACTTCCTGTCTGGCCCGCGACCAAGTTGGAAAAAGTTGTATGAAGCACTGTTCTCAAGTTTGATAGTTTTATTACCGTTCCTCAAGAAGTACTGTTTTGACAAAAGTTTCGAATTCGTTGGACGAATTAACACTTAAATGTTCAAAAATAATCGATTCTTCTTGACTAATTATATGGGGAGCCATTCGGCTTCATTAACCGGATCTATTCTTGTTACTTGCGCGGCTGTCTGTTATTTAAAAAGTGACTCTTTGTTGAAATTTATCGACTTGAAGATTCGTGCAAGAAAAGTTTCGACAATCATCTGTGCGAAGACGTGTGCAAGAGTGAATTGACATGAAATGGCAAAGATTAAAACTATTTTATATTGTACGGGCGGGTGTTTCCGTAACTTGTGTTTTGTCATAAGATTTTATTTTTCTTAAATTATAAAGCGTCGCCAAATTTCGTCTAATATCCCCCCCCCCCTGATGTATGGGACGGCAACTGAGGTGTTGAATGTTGGGCAACTGTCAAAGCTTTTAAAGATAACACAGTTTGTCTCTGATTTCATTTTTTGTTTGTGTGTGTATGACTGAGCGAAATGATTGTCATTTAGGGGTGCCGACCGAGACCACCAAGAAGAGGAAATGACGTAAGGGGTGCTTTTTCTCAAAAACTTTACGAAAGCCGTAAAAGAACAAAAACCACGTTTATTATGACTACTATAAAAAAAAAAAAGTCACGTGATTCCCCCCTGTTATTATTAGATGTCGCATGAGGGTCGTTGACAGTTTTGGAACGGAACCGGAATACAATTTTCCGTCTTATGCCGAACGGAAAAAAAAAAAATCGGAATGGGGAAAGTGGAATTTTTTCCCGAAGCAGTTTAACACGATGTTCCGTATGTGTTTGGTCGTTTCATATTCAAGCTTTACCTACTTTTTAGTAGCCTTAAAATCATTTTTGTAGTCGTATATTAAACTTTAAGCGCTACGAAATATTAAAGCTAAAGATATAAAATTTGCAGTTAGAATTTTAACAATCTTGTGCTTGGTTATCCAGTAAATTCGAGGTCGAATTGCACTCGCCAGAAAGCATTTCGGCTAAATTGCAATTTTTTGTTGATTTAGTTGTATTTATATTCCACTAATGCAATAGTTAAATTTTATTAGCAGCATACCAATGCCCAGGACTATTCTTGTTTTCAGCTCACACACCAGATAATACTTTTCTTGGCTTTGTCGTTGAGACTGCTACCAACGTCACCACATCACCGCCGAAGAAAAACATCGCTCTGGTATATGGTAAAAGAAACTCATTCTGGGCGGTGAGTTTTATGCTTTCGTAACTAAAAACAAGGAAGATTTAGCTTTTTTGCTACAAAAAAATCTGATATTGTATTAAAATTTCATCAGAGACTTTTGAGTAGTTTGCTATTGCAGTTAAATGAGGTATAATTTGTTACCATAAGAAAGTTTTTTTATCTTTCCTTTTTGCACTTAATTAACATTAGTGTATTGTAAGTACTTTTTATTATGTTGGTTAAACTAGAACGTAATAAAGTTTTTTTGGTCTTGGCAAGCAGTTCTAAATTACAGTAATATCTCTATTAAATTACTAGCAGACAGCAATATCTTGGCATCTCCGGAAGCAGGTCGAGGTAATTGCCTACCCTATGTATAGCGCCTCCGTCACTTTCCTGCGAGTCAGGATAATAAATATAGAGATAAAAAAAAATTTTTTTTTTGCGTTATTTACGCTGAAGCGTAGTTTTGTGTTTTTGATTTGCTAAAAACTCACAGCCACTTTTACATTATGTGATGTGCAGGACTTTTTTAAAAATAGTTTGGTTTTGTTTCTTCCGTTTATTTTTGTAGCTGATTTTCATTGAAAACCTGAGTTAAAACTTTAGGGCGCCTACGCAACGGCGGGTAATCGACAAAACGCAATAGTTTGATGCAGAGGCTTTTGCTATTTATATCAAATTCGGAAATTGACACACCATATCAGCAAATAAAATAAAGAGCTTTTACTATTGTTAACTCTGCTTGTGGTTTTTTTGCTCCAGTTTGCTCATGGACAAATTCATGAGGAAGTCATTAATTAATTTTTCTAGTCAGGTATTTTGAACTTGCCACGGGCTTGGCTAACATTTTTTCATTGTTCTTGTTAAGCAAAAGCCGTAGCATTCCAACAAACTTGTTTCGCACGAAAAAATTTTTTGTTCCTATCTGTGTTATCTTAATAATTTTGTTTTAATAATTTAACTCCTGTTCTTTTTGCTATTGATCAACAAAACCAGACTAAGTATCTCGGCTGTAAAGTCGATACCGTGTTTGACCAAGGCCACCTAGAGAGAGAAGGCCCTGTTCATCGATGTCGGATTAACGCGTGACGTCATCACGAGTAGTGCTAGTGCTGATGTTTTGAATTTTGCATTGGATTGGATTGGAAGTTTTGCTAAGTTTCGCTAATTTGCATTGGAAGTTTCGCTAAGTGATGACGTTTTGAATTTTGCATTGGCTCGATCAAAACTGCTTTTTGCATGAGTTTGGCTTGCTTTCTCAAAGTTGTTAGTGAAGATATTCAATTATTTTAACAACATTTTAATTCTGGTAAGTTACTTTCCAACGATTTTCATTTAACAAAAATCTCAATTTAGAAACAAAGCTCCAACAAATTAAACACCATGAACGTAATTAAGAGTGGCCAATGGAGCGATCAGCTTTGAGCTGCCCATATTATGATGACGGCACTTTTTTTGGAAAATATCGTATCAAAAATTATCTCTAAACCGGCTTTTCTTCATAGGTAGAGGCGGGATAATTAATTGACGCTCCACTGGGCACTTTTAGCTATGTCACATCGATTACTAAAGCAAAGCATAACTTACTATATCAACACCAATACTTAAAATATACAATTTAATACAAATAAATAAACTATAAAGCACGTTCTTTAACATTGGCTAGTATTTAACGTAGCAAGTTTTCTCTTTCTTGATCTTTTGTTTTTGTTCAACTGGTCATTTTTTTATGAGCAGAAGTTGTTTAGCATGCAATTGGCAGATACCCATACAATCATTTTTGCAACTATCAAAAATAGACTAAAAAATAGACTATAAAATATATAACTATAAAATAGAGAAGCAAATATTGCAAATTGTGGTGAATAAGCTTGTTTGTTGATATCAAAGCCAATTGCTCGCAAATAAACGATATTGTATTACAATAATTTTCAAGCTCATTTTTAAGTGGCTCCAGCAATGAAATAACCAGTTTCAATACAGCTTGAAATTTTCCATTTACTGCAGAATTTGGCTAGACTTGCAAGCATACTTGCTGTACAGCATCAAGTATGCTGTCAATAGTATGCAGAGAACTAACAGTTAGAGGCAATGTGTGTTCTCCAACTTTTATTAACTTCACTGGATTTTATGTATACATTTAAGAAAGTTCCTTATCCACAACTACTGACTGACACATTCATAACTGGTGTAACATCTTTTTCATACTTAAGAAAGAATAAAGTTAAAAAATCTTCTTCACTTACTACATGCCATTTACGGAAGGTAAAATTTTACTTTTAAGTTGGCTCAATGAGTCAAAGCTATCATTTTTAAGCATGTCATTGTAGTCCTTAATGCTTTGAGCAGTAGCAGCATCCAGTTCATTCTGTTCCCGCAGCTTGTTTTTTTCTTCACAAGTTGTTGAAGCAGACTACATCTGCTTGAAATTGTTGGAGTCGATAAGTACGTAGGGCAATTTGAAAAAAGTAATGGTATGGCACCTGGAACAAGTTGTGGCACTTTTAATGTGTAGGATAATGTTTTTGAATTTTTTTCACTTTTTGTATGTCACTCGGCTTAAAGTGGAGCTTGCAAACCTCTAATCAAAATAAAGTTAATTAAAACATTATTAAACTACCCTCGTAGATAAAAAAATTTTATTATGAAACAAAACTCGTTTTAACACTTTATCAATCAACAGACTATTTAAACTAAAAGTTGGAACAAAAATAATTAGATTACAAACTGCTAGTGATGAACCAAAGACACAATGAAATAACAAATAAATTAATGGCTTTGGCATTTTTGGTAATTATATACAAAGTAAATGTATACTATTACTTGCAGACATAATTCAGTTAAATAAAAAGTATATGCATAAAGCAAAGTAACTTAAACAATCACAAATTTTTTTAGTCTTCAATCTAACTTAATTCAAAACATTTCCTACTCAAATCGAATTTTTTCACACAGATGCAAGAAGTTGTAAACTTTAAAATTAATACTATTTTTCTGCTAAGTTAAAATGGTTCAATCTCCTTAAGAATCGATATAGTGTGAATATACAGTTACTGTCCAGTAAAACATACTGTAATGTAATACAGTGCAAATATGTCAATAAAGTAACATGGTATAAATAAACAAACTGTTTAAATATCACTTTTTAATAGCTAAAATGACAATCAGTAAAAAACTTATTTTAAAAATAATCAACAACTATTCTATATTTTAAACATCAAAATGTTTTTTTTTTAGTGTTGTTAATTAAATATAAAACAACTATATGAAAATAAATAAAAAATAATATGTTCATGTAACAACATTGCCAATTTCTTGGCAAAGCCAACAGATTAAAAAAAATTTGACAAAGCAATTAAGCAACATTTTGCTTTATAACTGTAGTCATTATTTCAAATACAAGTTTTTTCTAACAAACTTGAATGCAAACTTCAATTAGAAATTTATGGGGTAAGAGTAAAACTGTAAAACAATGTAAACTGATAGAGCCTAATAATCATGTACCATACAAACAAAATGTCCAGTTATAAACTAACGAGACAACACCAAGCTAGTAGTAACATTTTTATCCCAATGTATTTAAGTATCAAACATTCGTACCTTGCTGGTAGTACTGGGAACAAATTATTTTTTAATTGCATGCAGCCATATCTGTTTTAATTCATCATTTTTCGGGAAACTAAATACTTGCACTTTAGGACCATTTCTATAATTCTTTTTGCAGTTAGGAACACAGCACATACAAGGCATAGATATATATATATATATATACAGTGGCGGCTCGTACATAGGGGCCACAGGGGCCGGGCCCCACTAAAAATTTGACTTAATAATATGTGAATTTCTAAAGAGAAACCCTATATTAAATATCAAAATGTTTACATGCGTGCCAAGATAACAGTTGTCTTTTCTAAACAATCCAGAGGGGCCCACATATTCTGGCCCGTTTACTCCTATATATTTACATCTAAAGCCAACCAACTCACGCGCCGCGCTTTGTGAAGATTTTACTATGCAAGTCAATAGCACAAAATTGGGGCCAGCGATGTCTGGCCCAAACAGACGTAACTTATAAGCGGGCGTTAGCTGCGCCTGCGCCTGTCTGTGTGCAGCCTTAAAGAATTAGTTATTATTCAGTTGATATTGGGTGATGTTGTGCATTGTTTTGTGAGACAGCAGTTTCTGCTTTTCAGCGCATGTTTTTTCACAGCTGTGGTTATTTATCAGTTATGATCATTTTCATTTATGAATAACATGCTTAGTTTATTTATATTTTGTGTGATTTTCGTATTTCCAGATCAAAATAATTTAACTTCAAACAAGCTGTTCCAGTAAATGGTGTCAAATTACTCACTAGCGAATACGACAATATCGCTATCGCGATAGCGAATATCGCATTTTTTGCTAAAAATTTATTTACCCCGCCTTTAAATTTAGGTAGTCTACGAATGAAAGTTTTTGACATTTCAATAATTGTTTTGCTGGCTCCACCATTAATGAAAGCCACGAGCCGCCACTGTATATATATATAGTGTATATCCTATATAATATAGATATATAATATATACATCCTAAGAATCGTCAGGTGGAAACTTATTCAATTCTATTTCAATAAGTTTCCACCTGACGATTCTTAGGATGAAACAGGCTGTCGTGGATTTTAAATTGTTAATTTTTAATCTATTTTAGTGCTTTTATTAATAATTAATATATATATATATATATATTTTTAATATTTGTTACTAACAATTATCACTGAAAAATAGAATAAGACTAGATTGCATTGATACAACAACAAAGATGTTAACAATTTTAACTTCATACGTGTTAACATGTGGTTTCAGGTGCAAAGATATAGAATAAAATTTCTTTTAAATTTAGGGAGTTATGAAGAAAAACCTTTTTCTAAATGTTTGAACAATTATCCATATAGTTTCTCAATATTAGTTGTTTCAGTCCTCAAGATGCATACCGTTGTCTGAGCAACTTCGTTAAATTACAATAACTAATAACATTTAAATTTAAAATTACAAATTACATCCTAACTTCTTTAAACTTTACTTTTGTATATTTGCTACAGTACTTAATAAATGCCACTTGTAAAATGCTACCATAGTTTGTAACTTACACCACTAGCCAAGCAATCTTACACTAAAGTGCGCATGTGCCAACAAAGACAGCTGCACAAAAGCGACGATTCGCTTTGTTTTAGAAGAGCGAGTTAGCACTACGTTGAGTGAACAGGCCTTGTCTCTCTAGGTGGCCTTGGTTTGACTCGTGCGTGGTCAGTTGCCATCCGAGTTTGTCATTAAGCAAACATGAAGCTTTGCATTGTCGCTCAAGAACAGTCTGAACAGTGTGGTCTAAACACTAGCACGCGGGCCGCGAACACTCTCTGAATGTCGTATAATTATAAATCATAAATATATGATATTGCTATTACTAGCCGCACATCCTTAGTAAGTCGCATAGGATCATAATGCAGGCCATTTTAATTTTAGGGAGGTCATTTGCGAAAAGAAATATTAAATTTTCTGCAGAACGAAACAGAAGGAGCGACTGAGGAATAAATACCAGCTTAGATTGAGCGATGATAAGTAAATTTGCGTCATTGGCATTTTTAACAAATATTAGTAATCACTTGTACATCTTAAACATGAAATTGCAAGATAAAAACCAACATATATTTCAACTGTATAGTTGGACACATTGAAGGTTTTTGCAAAAAACTTGTGCTGTTCAAGGTTTTATTGCAAAGGAATGATGCGACCTATTTTCCTTAATGCAACCAATTACTTGGTGAGGAAATAATCATTGATTTTTCTGCATTTTTTGAGAATATTGGTGAAATCAGTGATGAGTTTAATGATAGATTTGCTGACTTTGATGAGCTGAAAGCAAATGTGGAGCTTTTCAACAATCCGATAGAAGTAGGTGTAGAGTCTCAACCACTTTATCTTCAGCAAGAATTATGTAAATTGCAATCAGATCCTTT
Source organism: Diplosoma virens (assembly GCA_963680785.1). Taxonomy (NCBI): domain Eukaryota; kingdom Metazoa; phylum Chordata; class Ascidiacea; order Aplousobranchia; family Didemnidae; genus Diplosoma; species Diplosoma virens. The sequence goes on along the minus strand of OY796896.1, from coordinate 31,326,890 downwards.
TCTTTTGTCAGGAAAAAATTAGCGTTACCAGGCGTTGTGGAAGCTTGTAAGCAAAGAGCAGTTTCCCCACCAAAGAGAGTTTGCACAAAAAATTAGCTCCGTGTTCGGTAGCACGTACATTTGTATAAGAGCTTTTTCAATTATGAAACGAATAAAAAGCAACACACGGAACAGAATGGATGATGAAACCCTGGATGCCTGTTTAGTTCTGCGACCATTGAAATTAAAGCGGACATTGATACAATTATCAAAATCAAGAAACAATAAATTGTTTTGCTATTGAGTTGGTGTGTTGTGAATTTTTTTTTTTTGCAATAATCACTTTGAGTCGTGGGCAAACAGAAAGCTTTAAATTACCCGAAATTGTGTTTAGCGTGCAGATGCAGCAAACGAGTTTTTTTGCAATAGAATGTTTTTGTTTGCGGCCCGCAAATTTTTCTTAAGCCGAAATGTGGCCCTTCATGCTCGTACTCTTGGACCACCTGAGTTAGAAATACTCGCAAGGTGCGAATTTGAGCTTGCTACCAATTGTTAAAAACGTTTTAGGGAAAGAAGGAATACCTCGATGCAATCAGCAAGGAGGTGGAGATTCACGCCACTGTTAGTAAAGTGGAGTCCCTCGATAACATCCCTTCCTACGTCATCAACCACGGCGTTCTCCCAGGCAATGAACTCCAGGAACTCTTACTGTCGGCCAAGGCGAGTTTTCATTTGATTTTTTAAAATATATTTTGTATGTTGAAGTTTCAGCCACTTGAATGTTGTCGTTGCGAGGATTCATAAATAAATTAGCTATAAAATTCTTTTTTTGTAAAATCATCGATTGGCGAGCTTAAGAATAGATGCTAGATTTTAGTTAACTGTTTTTATGAAAATTAAAAAAGTGTTCAAGAATTTCATTGCCTTTGTTAACGTAAAATAGTTGAAAAAAATTTTTTCGCATTTTTTTATATTTTTGATTATTTTCATAGTAGTTAATATTTTTGTTTATTGTGACTTCCTTATTGTGTTTTTTTAATTTGATCGAGTTTTTGATGAATCAAATCACCATTTGGAGGATTTTTTAAATGTCGGGGCAAAACAAATAATTGCTTTTATGCTTCATACTTGCGGAATAGTATAGCATCCCTATATTGGAACCGTATCATCGACAATGTTCTTAGTCAAAGACTTAGCTTCTAGATGATTTTATCAAAACAAAAAAACTGCGTCAAAGTAAATTGTCGAATGTAGATTTTCAAATTGATGAATGGGTCGGTATGAACTGCTCTTGCGATGCTTTTCAAATGTTGGATTTGAATTTGTAAGAGATTAGGTTTACGAATGTTACTAGAAAACTTTTTGCTCATCAAAAAAAGTTGGCAGCTGTTTACCGGTTACTTTGCTGCGAAAAAACTTTAAGGCCCGTTTCCACTACGAGCGTGGAAAAAAGCATTCTTTATTTGTTTTATTGCCTTTTTTTTGCGCTCGCTTCAATTTTAACCGCTCGCTTCAATCGAAGATCAATAAAAGAGACAAAGAATGCTCTTTTCCACGCTCGTAGTGGAAACGGGCCTTTATTCTTTTAAAAACTCTTTGCTCATACATTGTAAGTTATTCGTCGCGTAAGCAAAACTTTCGTTTTCTCTACCGAAAGGAGGTTAGTAATGAGTAAGTAAATGAACTGTAGGATTGCGTCACAATCAGTTTTTGTTTTTTCACTCGCATGTTTTGAGTAATTTATTCGCATCATTGCCTAATCATATTTTATATTTCTTACTTTGCAATTGTAAAGGCCCGTTTCCACTACGAGCGTGGAAAAGAGCATTCTTTGTTTGTTTTATTGATTTATTGATTACTTTGTTTGTTTTATTGATTTATTGATTATCAATAAAAGAAACAAAGAATGATCTTTTCCACGCTCGTAGTGGAAACGGGCCTTGAAGCGCGTATTTCGAAAAGAGTGTTTTACAAGTTTATCTTATGATATTATTGTTGTAGATTTTTGTCGGATTGGGATTTCCTTATGAAGGTCCTGCCCCGCTTGAAGCGATAGCGGATGGAGCAGTGTTTCTCAACCCGATTTTTGAAAAAGGATCCGCAGCATCTCGGGCTGCTGACAATTTCTTCAAGGTAGAACAGGAATGCTCGTACTCAACCCCCTTATTTTGGCGTCTACCTACCCTACGATTCGCAGGCGACCACTCGGTCTCTTGATCGTTTGTCAAACGCCAAATCCGTCTCGATTTAAGGTTCTTCCATAAGACTCCAACAGTCAAAAATTTGAACGCATTACAAACCCTTCAATTGCTGCCATTTCTAGCACTTACCTTTAAACAAGTTCGCCTTTGTATTCATAAACAAAAGCGTTGACATGAAGCGAAGTCGTGATTATGAGCGTCGAAGAGCCAAAAACCGATTTATCATGTCGCGTTCTTCCGAGAAAGAACGAGCGTGTCGCAGAAACCGAAGAATTTTTTTGTGATGGTTATACATTTTGCGCGTGATTTAAAATGGACATCGCGAATAACAACAAAACAAGTTAAACGATCATGGTACTGTTTGTGACTAGATCCTTTTAATTATAATGTTGTACAATCAGCTCTTATTAATAATAAATATGAATTACTTATCATATGCATTGCCGGCGGTAAAGTTTTACAGTTAAAAGTGAAAAAAAAAAGGTCTTTATCTGCGTTGCACACAGCAGAAATTTCGACTAATCAAACATTGGCCTTTTAAGAACAAATGTAGCATAGCGCAATTGCTTGTTATGCTGGTTTAGTTCTTCTCATCTTTGTCAATGATTCATCCGAGCATGAATAAAATTTTTTCAAGGGTAAACGAGTTCAAAGAGGTGAATGAAATTATTTTCTTGCAACTGTACAAGATAAAATACTTGGCTACCAGCATAAGATGGTGAAACATAAATCACCTTTTCGTCACACAACAGACAGCATCTTTATCACATTTCTATTAATAATTATCGCATTGCAAAAGCATGTGAACCCGCGCTTTTCAGCCAGTGGACCGCCGCTCTAGCCACAGATGAGCAGGCAAAGCTCTTTCAGTAGGGCCCGTGCAGTTTTTTGCTGAATCATTTCTATTTGATACCGGTATCTGCAAATAGAAGCTCTTTTATTTTGAATGGTCTTTGTCATCATTCTAAATTTAAACTGACGCTAGCAGTGAAAAGCTATCTTGTTTTTAAAAAAAAAAAAAAACTTGTATAAGTAAAATAAAGACCTGTTTTTGTTTTGACTTTAATTTTACACGTTTCTGTACCATAGTGAAGCGAAAAGGCACAAGTTGACTCCAGCAGTTGCCTTATACTGCATTCTTGTGAACAATGCTTAAGATGTTGAAAAGACTTTTGTGATAGGATTTCCTTATCGCTTACACTTACATTCTTACATTTTGCTTATCTTAGTACAGGCTACTTAATTTGCATAAAGCTGTTTGTTTTCGTTTAGAAACGCCATCTCTTGACCAAGAGTTTAATGCAAGGTTTCTCAACTGGGGTCCATGGACCCCTAAGGATCCATAGCAACCTACCCAGAGGAACCACAAGATTTTTCTTTTAAATAGTAATTTGCTATCTACATTCCACTTTAGCCAGCAGCTGTTCTAAGATTGTAAAAGCTTGCTATTGGTAAGCGCATCACCCAAAAAAGTCTTTAAAAATTTTCCGAAAGCCAAGTGAAGACAAAAAAGTCATCAAATGAAGTTCAAGTGATGACTTTTATTTTCAATTAACTTTTGGAAAAAAATTTGGGGTTCCACAGAGTTTTGCAAAATGAGCCTGGGGTCCATATGTTACCACTAATTTCGAAACCCTACTCTAATGTCTTTTTGTCAAAACACAAAAATTTCGCTTTAAATTTCAATTCCTTTCACAGTAGACTGGTTTGAGAAACCCTGTCACAACAGACTTTTAGTTATCCGGAAATTTTATTTTCACTTTCGTAGAATGTTTGATTTAATAATATCTATTGTTATTAATTTCCAATGTTTAATTTAAACCTACATTTTGCATGACACGATTTGTGGGGACCACGATAAGTTGTAGCACAATGTTTCTGAGATCTGACACGACTAAACCAATGTATCAACTACAACAATATGTTTTCCTAATATTCTAATGTAATAGATCACTAACTTTTATCTTGAAGTCAAATGAAGAAAAAAAATTTTTTTTCAATCGCAAAACAAATTGTTTAGTCAAATAAACTAATAACCCAAATAGCACAAACATCCCAGCAAACATAATACGTAAATTGCAAGTGAAATTTACGTAATTTCCACGTAAAATTTTGTTGCTGTCCCAGCAAACACACCACGTAAATTCCACAAAAATCTACGTGGTTTTTACGTAAATTACGTGAAATTTACATAAAATCTACGTGAAATCTCGTTGCTGTGTTTTCGGGGTAATATGAACGTAAGAGCCGCGTTAAATCGGGAAAAGAACCCAGCCGCAGGTTTGCCGGGGTGGATCTATTACATTAGAACAACAGTTCTCAAACTGGGGTCCGTGAAGAATTTTCAGGAGGTCCGCAACAGCATTCAGTTTTTGAGATATAGACTCAGGTTGTTTTGAACTATATAGGTTTTGTTTCACACGAATTCACAGCCTTTTAATTTCCAAAATCAAGTTTATCGAATAGCCTTCCACGCGCATGGGTTCTTTTTCTCTACTTTTGCAAATTTCATTCATTTTCACTAGAACCATCCTCTTTCAAAGCACCGTGCTGTTAATCAATCCTTGACAACGCGCGAGGAAAAAACGCGACGGGCGGCTAACGCTTTCTTTTTCTCCGAAAGGGTTGATTTAGGGTTGTTTGAAGTTTGCTTATTAAAGGCAACCTACAGAGCTCTTTAAAGCTTTCCAAAATTAGGGTAGTTGTAAACAAGATAAAGTCTGGATGCGTGTTTCAATCAGATACAAACAGTTAAAAACTGCTAAGAAGCTTACAAAATTACCGTATATCTACACAAAAACTGATTAGCAGCCTTTTTATGTTTCTAATAAAGGCGTCTAGCTAAAAAAAATTAGCCTTTGAAGTTATTTAGCTGCTTCTAGTTAGAATTGATGTTATCGTGTCAGTTATAGCTCTAAGCTTCGAGGTTGGCTACTTATTTGCTTATTTAGGGTAATTTTTTTTATTTTTTTATTAGATTTGCGCAAAGTGTATTAATACAGTATCAAATTCTTTCTATTAACGGCAAATGGCTAAACAGCGAAAATACAATAACGAAATATATTAAATTTGGCGTTACTTTAATTAGTGAAAATGGCATGATTAAGCCTCAATGTGTGTTGTGCAATGCTGTTTTAAGTGTCAAAGCAATGAAACCTAGCAAACTAAAACGTCATCTCAATACGAAACACCCAGAACACGTAGAGAAGAACCTCAGCTTCTTCGAAGGCAAAGAATTGACTTTAAAAGGGCAGAAACTTGATTCCAAAGGATATTTTCAGCAGCAAAACTAAGCCCTTGTTGAGGCATCCTATGAAGCTGCGTTAGCAATCACTAAACAAACTAAGCCTAATTTTATCGGAGAAACTTTGGTGAAACCTTGTGCTGTGACTATGGTGAACTTGATATTAGGAGAATCCGCTGCAAAAAAAATTGAGCAAATACCTTTGTCTGATGATACCGTTAGAAGAAGGATTTCACACATGTTTTTAGATGTTAAACAGCAAGTAATTGAAGAAATCAAAACATCTCCTTTGTTTGCCTTTCATGTTGATAAAAGTACAGCTGTGGCTTTATGCTCACAATTAGTAGTGTTTGTGCGATATTTTTATGAATATGTTATCAAAAAGAAATTTTTATTTTGCAAATCTTTAAAAACTACTACAAAAAGTGAAGATGTCATGGAAAAAATTTCTACATTTTTTGATACAGAAGGCTTACAATGGAATAAATTATGCGGGATATGGACAGATGGTGCACCAGCTATGCTTGGTTCAAGGTTGGGATTTGAGACTAAAGTGAAAGCAAAATCTCCTCAGGCAAAAGGTTTTCATCGCTATGCTCTTGCCTGTAAGACCCTACCAATTTTTTTAAAAGAAGTGCTCAACTTAGTGATAAAACTCGTTAATTTTGTCAAGGGAAGCGCATTAAATTCTCGTTTATTTAAAGAGCTTTGCAGAGATATGAACGTCGACCATGAATTACAGCTATTTTACTGTGCAATTCGATGATTATCGAAGGGTAATGTCGTATGTCGAGTTTTCGAATTGAGGAAAGAACTGAAAGAGTTTCTACAGCTACAAAAAAAGATATTTTTGTGGCTGCATTAAATGACGAAAACTGGTGCAAGCAATTGGCATACGTAGCTGATATCTTTGGGCATTTAAGCAAGCTGAATTTAAAGCTTTAAGGAACCGAATTAAATCTCATCACGTTTGAAGACACTTTACGTGGTTTTATTGCAAAGCTTCAGAATTGGCGCCGAAAAGTTGATTTGGGTAACATTGCCATGTTTGAAAACGTTCTGACTTGCATGGAAGTGGAATTAGTCCTGCTGAACAGCTTAAATCAGAAATATCACAGCATTATCATGTGCTCGAAGAAGAATTGAACCGTTACTTTCCGGATATGCTGGATGAAGAAGTTAATCTGGCCAGAAACCCTTTTGCTTTTCAACTTGACATCTCAAAGATTTCAGATAATCTTCAAGACGAATTACTGGAAATGAGAAATGATTCTTCGGCATAGGATCTCTTCGTGGAAAAACTTCTCTTTCAATTTTAGGTTTCTATGCAACGGTTATAAGTAAAGATCAGTATGGCTGCATTTTAAATCATTACCCCCTTTGTCTCCCCTTATGTCAACATGGATTTTCTACACTTGTTCAAATCAAAACGAAAACGAGGAATAAACTTAATGTGCAAGATCACATGAGACTGGCAATTTCGCGTACACAACCAAGAATAAAAAAGTTATGTGCTGAGTTGCAAGCACATCCTTCCCACTAAGAGTAATAGCTAACTTGCAGTAAATGTTGTACTGAAATAAATGTTCTGTATTTGTTTTTTTAATATTTTTGTTTTAAAAATTGTTGGTATCCGCTGTTTTTTTGAAGAAGCAAAAGGGGTCCGCAAGCGAAAAAAGTTTGAGAACCACTGCATTAGAATATTGAAAAAACATATTGCCTTGTAGTTGATACATAGGTTTAGTCGTATCAGATCTCAGAAACATTGTGCCACAACTTATCGTGGTCCCCGGTAATCGTGTCATGCAAGATGTAGGTTTAAATTAAACATTGAATGACAATAATAACATACTATTATTTCATGAAATATTCTACGAGAATTGATGCCAAAAAAATTCCGGATAACTATTAATAAAAGCAATATGTTATGATACTATCAAAAAATTGCAAAATAAAAATCTGTTTTTTAAAGTAACTTTTTTTTCTGTTGCAGATAGATCCATGATATGTTTTAAGTGGTCATAGGAAGTCGACGATTCCGCACATTTTGATACCAATTTTATTGCTTTACTATACAATGACTTTACGCGAAATACACTAAAACGCTAAAGCTTAAATTTTCTAACCGTCGCGCGCCACATCTAATTTCCAACCGACTCATTAATTCCACACAAATTAAATCCCAACCGACGCGTACCGCACAACGTCATAATGACTCAAAATTTTGAGTGTCGAGTTTTTACCTTAATCCTTATCACTTGAGACCCCAAGCATTTTAGATTTTAAAATAATTTGGTATAATCGAAAATGGTAAAAATTTAAAAAATACTTTTGTTTTAGTACGTATATAGTAGATTAGTTTAGTATCTTGTCAGAATTTGATTGTTATTGTTACGTCAGAAAAAACCTACCGGGAGGCGATTGACGTCACAACATCCTTATGCCCAGGATTTTATTGGTGAGTGCGTTTGCAAGTAGTTTGACATTACAAACAAAACGATTCTTGCGTTTAAAAGTACGCTCCATTTCAATTTGCAATTTTTGCGATAAACTCAATAATATGTTCAATTTTGATTCGTCGCGAACTTCTGTTTGTTACTTTTTCCAAATTCTATCAGTTATGTTTTTGCTTATGTTTCTGAATAGCAAAAACTTCAGTTCGTTTTTATAAGCTTTAATTTTTCGTTGATTAGTTTTAAATAATTTAAAGAAATTTCGAACGATAGGATATCAAGTGTTTAACAACGTTTGCATTGTTTAAACCAGTGGCTCTTGGGCCCTTTTCATAGACTCTCAACACCCGTCCCCCCTGCTAAGAATATTGCCCCAAAAAATTAGTGAAGAATAAAGAAAAAGTCATCACTTTGAAACTGTCCCCGATTCCTAGTGAAGACTAAAAAAAGGCTCCTACTCGTACCCCTCGGTAAATGCCTCGTGGCAGCCTTTTGAGAAACCCTGGTTTAAATCTTGTATGTGTGGTGGGGAACAACAACAGATCGGCAAGGTTTAATATCACGTCGACATTTACATTGTTAAATTGCCCGTTCTGACCGTTTCCCTTCATTATTTGATCTTGCCGATGATTCGAACTTTCTCGACAGGCGAGCCCAATGTTCGCATGGTCCACGTCAGCGACGTCGATACAGTTCAATCCATTGTCCGCGATATTATCAGCAGTGAACCCGTAAGTGAGCAAGGCCTTTTAATTGATTATTTTATGTACTATTCGAACTATTTTCAGTATTAACTAATCTAAAATGACCAATGGTACTTACGGAACCATGACTCTTTCGATTAATGGTAGTCTTTAAAAAGACTTCTTTTAGTGTTCTTTCGGCCGAATCTCGTCGAAAGAAATCGTTGCAGTGGTGAACTGCGAGGAAACGTGGTTTATATAGAGTTTGTCATTGCCAACGACTTCTTCTAATGAGAGTCGGCCGAAAGAATTTTAAAGAAAACAGTCTTTTTAAAGATTACCGTAAATTGAAAGAGTTAATGGTTTCGTCAGTACCATTGATTATTTTAAAGTTTTGCACGACTAAGAACTTATTCAAATATTAACTAGTCGTTCGAATGTCTTGATGTACATGTATCAATATCGTGTACATCGTCATCATTAATTTATTGTTTCATCTGATTGAGCGTTTTATCGACTCTTAGGCTTGAAAGAATTACGTTTGCTTATTATTTACCCCAGTATCGCTTCATTGTAGTACAGGGACGTGCAACATCGACCGGTGTAGTCATTTATATAGCCCACAATGGCGTTTTCGAGTACTTACGAGTTTCGATTGTAAGACAACAGTTGTTCTAACGTCCTGTAACCTTTTGTTATTCCACATAACGTTATACTGGCTTCATTACTGATTTACAGTACAACACAAAGTGCAGGAATTTCATAACGGATGAACATTTGTCTAGTCGGCTTCGCGTTGTCACATCCTCTATCAAAGCCGGTATTGGCAGATGTGTATCAATTACTCAGAACAAGTTTCTGATTTCTCACTAATAACTTAATCTTCTGTATCAACTAGTTGTTTGTTCTTGTAAGATTTGTTTTCCCGTATTATAAAAGTGCTTGATACTCAGCATTATTAAAATTGCAAGCTGTGGCCCATTGTGATAAACGGTTGCACACTCCTGTTCTAGTGTGATATAAAGTATTTTGTGTATAATTTACTAATTAGCAGATTAATATCCCGGTTTTTCTAAATGATTCAAAAGGTTTTTCGTTATGAGTTTTCTCTTGATTTCACCGGCATGTATTTATTTACCAGCTAATACTTCTGTATTTGTTTTTAATTCTCGTAGAATGTAGACGGGATGGCCCTTTTGTTTGGATGGCAGGTTTTGACGTGATTGTTACTAAAATAAATATTTTACTTTTTTTTATCTGTTGCTTAAAGTTTTTTTTTCTTAAATCATCAAAAATAATTTGTTGAGTAAATAAAAAAAAAGCTCTTATTTAAAAATTCTTGTTAACTTATTGCGCATAACACCAACAGATGATAAAAGTTTTCTTCATTCTATGTTGTTAAAATCAAGGCTGGGGAGTAGGAGTAAGGAATAAGAAGAGTCGGAGTTTTTCCAAGGAGTAGGAGTAACAAAAAATATTCCTTACTCCTCAACTGCATTATTGGTGTGCCATATTGTCTGGAATTCTTAGAACAATGTAATTGAAAAACCGAGATTGATTCCAAGTGAAGACTTTTTTTTTTTTTTTAGAGAACTCTATGATTTTTTCACGAAAATGGAAAAATTTGGGACATTTCTTTTAAGTGGAGAAACTTAAAAAAAAACTTATTCCAGAGTAGGAGTAGGATTAAGAAAAACATTTTACTCCGGAAGGAAAAGGAGTAGGAGTAACAATCACCACTACTCCCCAGCCCTGGTTAAAATTTACATCATACTATGCCCCTCTATAGTCTTAATTTAAGCGAAGCCACCCTAACAATAAACGTTGCAGATTTGTCAAAGCGACTGACGTAAAAATCGTCTTTTGATACAACGGTGGTCGTTGCTTTTGCTTTAAAAATCTTAAAGAAAACTGCTTAGCCTTATTTGGAAACTGCCGTTTTCTAACGTCTCAATTTTCGAAATCGCATTCCAGGTGAAAGGTTACATGCCGTTCGAGTTCACGTGCTCCGGGATGATTGAACGGGTCGGCTTTCTCGTCGAAGAGCAGGAGTTCTGCGACGATCGCAAACCTTGGCCGCCGCTGTCTTCTATGCAGGTGATTCACAAGTGACAGTATTAGATCGGGTGGCAATTCGCTTTAACCCAATATTTGAATCATCGGATCACTTTGTTCACTTTTATTTCTTCAAGTCGCGAACGATGGATATTTAAAAGTCCTTCCCTCCAAGCATTTTTTTTCTAAATTTCACAAAATCTTAACTTGACATGTTAGTTTAGGGAGTAAAACATGGTTTAGAATTATTTTTTGTCCTTTTAAATTTTTGTTGTATGCATACTGGATCAACCACGTTCGAAACTAAAACTGCTACACTTGATCCTCAAAAAGGAAATAGTACAACGACTCAAACATGCATTTTTGATTTTCTTAACATTTTAGGTTAACATGGCAAAAACAATTTAGGTTTTTTTTACCAATTTTATGATTGGGTCTTGATTAGGTCGCCGACGACTGTAGTTGTGTAAAAGTTAAATCATTTTTGTTGTGATTTGATAGAAGTTTTACTAATTCAGAGATCACTACTTTTTCAGGACGAAAATCAAGCAATCTGAGACGGATTCAAAGTAAAGACCTTTTTTGTTAGAGACACTACTTTTTAGGGTCGAAATCCGAGACAAAAGTTAAATTGTCTTGTGTTTAGTTTACTTTTTATGCTTGCAACAAAGTTTCTAAAAAAGATAGATTGGATCGCCAAATCTTTGTTCGCTATTTCCGCTTAGCATTTTGGTCGCTACAAAAAAGATTGAGAAGCACAGTTCTAATTATTGATGCTCGCAAAAAAATATTTGCGCAGTATACAGTTTTCTTGAGGGAGCACTGATCGTGCGTACTTTTCGGCATATTCAATTTGGTGTCAAAGTCGGCTGCGGCATCGCTTGGCGTTGAAAAGTGTTTTTTCCTTGAGGTGAGGTCACCAATCAGCTCAATTGCAACCATTCTTCTGAAACCTTTTAGCGTTTTAGCGATTTTATCTTTCTTTCCACTGGGAAAGTTTGAAACTCCACTTTCCCTTCTTGACGTTGATTGTATTTGTAGAATTCCCATTATCAATTGTTGATATCACCATCACTGATTTGATATCCAACGATTTTATGCGATCATAATATCTTGAGTCCATTTTTTCCTTTTTCCTATATTTTGTTGATATCATGTCTTTTGAAAGTCCCGGTCTATGTTCTCTGACTGTTCCACAGGAATAAATTTTTCTTTTCTTTATCAGTCTGTAAACTACTTGAGGAAAAGTGTAAAAATTGTCGAAAAAGATTCTGCATTGTGATTCTTCGAGGGATTATGTAAGTTTCATTGCAACGCTGTTTTGATAGTCCCAATTCTGGTGATGCTGTATTCTTTCCAGAGTAGATGTCGAACTGATGGCGGTATCCTGCCTTCAAATCATTGCGACATTGATGCTTGAAACCTCTTTGGATTGGTTTTTGTTTTATATACTGTATTATGTGATAACCTTTGAATTTCGTCATTCGTTCGTCAATTGCTTGTTCAAAAGTTGAACTCATAGCATTTTGGAAGACAGCGTTGGAATGCTTGATCAAGGGAAGGAATTTTCCAAGCTCTGTCGTGTGCTGGTTTTTTTCTCGGGAGTCTCATCATTATTTGCGAAATGCACTGCTCTTTGTATGGAATAGAACCTATGTCTAGGCATTATTTTAACAATCGGTTGAACTCAAGTCTCGTTCATTGGAAAAATAATTATTAATTTCGGGTAGGCTGTAGTATGATATCATAATATTTATTTCGAGAATGACTTTTATTTCTTCCTTTTCTATATCAAATGGTTTCCCATTTTGATGTATGTAGAGTGTGGATTGGGGTACCAAGATATCATTGCTCAACTCATCAAACTTGCAAACATCAACAAAACAGTAGCTGGGAACGGCGAGGACTTGTAGTGAATCATAACTTTTCCCCATTCACCAGCATCGTTATTTGGCGGATTCTCTTCGGGCTGTACAACATTTGGGAGTTTCTTCGTCCAGTGAAAACTTGCACCAATCACTGTCGCAAACAAATCAGAGTTGGCAGGGGTTTCCTACGCTGGTACCTGATGATCAATAATTTCAACAGTCGCTGGATCATCACTCTCAGCAAGAGTTTCAATTAGCACTACTTCGTCTTTATCGATTTCAAACAAAGCTTCCTCATCACTGTCATCAAAGTCTAATAGCTCTAATACTTTCTGAACTAAGAAAAAATTTCCTCGTGTTTTACGCGACATTTGAGGCAAATGAGGCAATAGAACACAAAGATTACAGGACATTTGAGGCAATAGAAGAATCGAACAGCAAAATGAACAGTTTATCAGCAGATATACCAAGCAGGCCTACATTGGTCTAAAGCAGTGTTTCTCAACCTCTTTTTTCTGGCCACGCAAATCTTAAGCGAAAATAGACAGCAAAGCTTTGGCAATCTAATCTTTTTTACAGACTTTATTGCAAGTATAAAAATCTTCATTTTCGTTCCTAAAAAGTAGTGATCTCCAAAAAAAGTCTTCACTTTGAATTTGTCTCGGATTTCTTTATTTTCATCCCTAAAAATAGCGATTTATCTTTTACATAACTACGGTCGTCGGTGGGCCCCGTCAAAGTAAACGGAGAACCCGACTAAGGGGCTGAAAGCGCTGGTTTAAATTGTTGCAGCACGTGGTTAAGTTCGGCAGCTATCACGCAGACGCGGCGTGATCAAAGCATGATAGTACCATGCGCAACGATTGTATCAGTGTAATTGTTCCATTTTTCTCCGCTTGGATGGGATCTCACCCATAATACGAATACCCTTCACTCAGAGAAATACCAAGGCCACCCATAATGCAAACAGCTTTCAATCAAAAGAAAAACAAAGGTATCAGAAATCGAACGTTTTGTTTGAACTACAGTATAAGGGCCCCTTTCGATTGTCAAACTTATGAAAATATCAAAAGAAAACAAAGTAAAGGAAGCAATCGGAACTGCAAGTAAAAAGTAACTTGCCCCCAGAGTATCAAAAAAAAAGTAAAACTTAAACAAGCGGACAATTGTTTCAGTCACAGAATTGAATTCAACATTTAATACTTTGCAGGGTTCCAATCTATTAGGTGGTTAGAAAGAAATAACCTTCTCGCGTCATTTTGCTTCATTACAAGCCTCTCTTTATGACAAGGTGGTGTGGGTGGAGGGAAGAACTTAAAGGCGCGCGTTCGATGTGCACGACCCGTCAGTCTTGTATTTCTTTGTTCCCATAGAACATCGTTTCCTAACCTGTAGATGATTTTCCACTAGGAAAGAATGGCAGAGTTCCACGCAGGAAATGAGTCATTAACTGGTTTTCAATTAGATATCCCGAGAAAATATTTTATTTGTCATAAGCTAATTTTGACAGTAATTTTATCAGCAGTGTTATTAAATCCTCAATAGTTCAATGCTTAGAACCTTATTATACATCGAGAAACGTTAGTTTCAAGAACGACGTGCAGATTGCATGAGGAAAAAATTCAATGCTGCAATTAAAGTTGATAAATTTAGCTTGTAATAATTGTAAATTATAAAAAAGAGTGCTTTTAATACTAGACGCTATCGATGATTGTGCAAAAATTATAAGAATGAATATTTGCTATTTCACACTTCCGTGCTCCACCTTCTCAAAAGAACACATGTTGATTCGACTTGCACATTTAATACCAGAAGCTATCCAATTTTGAATTTATGGCCACTTTGTATGTAATTCCACCATACCGCCGCAAATAACGTCGAAATTTTTAGCGGCATTGTTCATGGTAAAGTTTTGCGTATACAAAGAAATTTCGTATTTGCCCATAAATTAAATCAAAAATAAAGCGTTGAATTCTCGCGACTCATACAAAAAGCCTTTAGCATTGCTTACTTTCCCGCCCCTTTACTACCTTATGTAAAATCACCATTTTTAAGCGTTGTTTTCTTGAAAAAAAGCACGGAATAGATTAATGGGTTTAAAATCAGGGTTCGCGATATTAAATTTTAAAAAGCAAACCCGATGTTACGTTGATTGTTAAAAAACACTAACAAAAATCACCTTTGCAAAACTTTTAATTGTTTAAAATCGTAATGTGCCATTGGTTAAAATTTTAACTTCTGCTACTGTTAAACTGATTTCGTCCGGTTTAGTTTAGTTTTAGGATTTCAGGTAGTGGGTGATTGAGATTCGCTCAAAACTGAAAGTGGGTAATAAAGAGAAAAAAGATAAAAACAACTGCCATAAAATCAGCACTTTCTTTATCGCGTAATTGCTTGATTGTGTGTTACAGTCTAGAAGGCTCTGACTGATTACTGCTTTTATAAAGCAAGAAGATAAGTGACAGCGACCATTTCGCTTATGAATAAATAAACGCCTGAAAACCAGACCGAAACATATGGCATGTAAATGCTCGCTGCTCTTCACTTACCGTTATCGAGGAATTGAACGTGAAAAGCTCGCTATTTGCCGCAGTGGACTTCCATGTTTGCGAAGCAATGCTGAAAAAACCTTTTATATATTAATAGTTTCTAAATTGCACATAAATTTTTCTATCGCTTTTCGACAGAGTTTTTTTATAAATGATAGTGTGGCTGCAAAAAATATCAAAATCTCAGGTAGTAGTTTAAATTTGACGATTATCATTGGAATGTTTGATTTGTTTGTAATCAAGTTTATCTTGCATTGTTCGATTGAACATTTTCAACCCTGTTTTTGATCAATCTTTTTTATTGACTTTGAATGAAACAAAAGACATATCAATAGCGAACTATAAGTGATTGTGATTATCCATCCTTAAAAGATTAATATTTATCAGTTACTTCGGCTGACTGCCTGACCAAAATAAACCTGGTTTGATAATTTCAATCGTTTCTAAACCGATCGCTAACCAGCTCAGATGAAGTTGTTTATCACGATGATGCGCCTTTCACTGAAAAGCCCATACTTGACCGGTAGTCTAAAATTTAGCAATAAACCAAATAAAAACAACTCTTAATTAAGCAGTCTTACTGACAGCAAATTCTTTTGTCGTAGTTGGTGGTGACAGACGAATCGCAAACTTGCGTCGAAGCCTGCATGAAGAAGAAGCTTATATGTGAGCCGCATTTCTTCCCCGACATCAACCAACGATCCACGTTCAAGATAATTAACGTCACTTGCGACAGTTTCGTGTCGCCCAAGCTGCAGGAGGAGGAAATTGATTTTCCTTCCTACAAAGACAACAAGTGAGTTCGGAAATGCTACTCCACACTCTCCCCCCCACAACCCCCGTACAGCGGTCCACATTCTACCCCTGGACTATTCGTTTAAATGTATAACAGTTTTGTAAAGTTTTTTTTGGCAAGCAATATTTTTCCAGATTGACCTTATTATAAGTCTTAAAAAAAACAATTGAATAACAACGCTGTAACGATTATCCATTCGTCGTCGTGTCGTTTGAAGGGCATCCACTCCAGGCCAGACACAAACAGGACTGGGGCCGAGGGTTTATCCTTTTACTACCCCAGACTGCTGCACTGCCTGAATCAGATGCTGGCAGTGGTGTTATTAAGCCAGCATCGAGTTTCGTCATCCAAAACCGTCAGACCTCGTGCTCCATGTGGTGCCCGATGTATAAGGCACGCTGTTAGAACATGGTCTGCGGTTTGCTTAGAGGCGCCACACTCGCAATTCGGTGAAGGAGCGAGACCCCATTTGTGCATGGACGAATAGAATCGCCCAACACCAGTCCGCAGGCGGTTGAGCTTAACCCAAGCTGCTCAGGGCAAGCCCATCCCAACAGGCTTGGCACCGGTCTTGGGCACAAAAGCACGGATCCTGGAAACATTTTCACAGTACTCCGTTTTCCATTTGTGATTTGTCCATTCAGAGGCGCGGATGCCAAGTCTGGCAAGGTTGTCCAAGAGCTTCCGCGCAGCTGGCACAAACGGGCGTCTGGATCTTAGTCTCACTTGGCGAGTATCTGAGGACCCACTTAAAAGACCATACAAGATATGATCGGGGTCCAGAGATCCACGGTAAGCCAAGGAGAATGTCGCTCCCATTCGGCGAAGCTCAGCTGGCTGGATGCCTGAGAGTACAAGTAGGTGGTCCGTTGGAGTGGGACGCAGGCATCCAGTAACTATGCGCAAGGCGTCATTCAAGACACTGTCAATGAGGTGAGTGTGAGCACTGCGACACCAGACAGGCGCACAGTACTCAGCTGTTGAGTAGACTAGAGACAAGGTGGCTATGCGTAGTGTTTTAACACCAGCACCCCATCCCGAGCCCACGAGTCGCCTCAGCAGTGTGACGCGCGAGGATAGTTTTTTGCGCAATGCCACTAAATGGTGACGAAACGTGAGCGATCTGTCCAGTTTTACCCCAAGATAAGTAGGGGTTGGACAGAACGGTAAAAGTCTACCATTGTTGTAGACCTTTAGCTCATGTTTGGCCTCTCGGTTGTTAAAGTGAAAGGCTGCCGTCCAAGTCTGGAGATACGCTGACAGTGTGGACATGTCTTGACTTAGAGTTCCCTCCAAGTCCTTCCAGTTTCCAGAAGAATGCAACAATGCTAGATCATCAGCATAAGCAAACTTTCTGGAAATCATGGAAGTAAGATCGTACGTATAGATGTTAAATAGGAGGGGAGCCAAGACCGATCCCTGAGGAACGCCGTTTTTAAGACGGCGTAGCCTACTTTGCTTGCTGTCACCGGTGGTAAGGGTGAAACTTCGATTTCGGACAAGCTCCATGATCATTTTGACCTTGTAATTATCCGGAAGTAGTCTCAGCAGCTTGCAGGTAAGGTCACGGTGCCAGACAGTGTCATAAGCAGCTGTCAGATCGATAAATACGGCACCAGCCTTCTTTTTAGCCTCGAAAGAATCCTCAATGTTCTGGGTTAGCAGAACAACTTGATCTACGGTTGACTTCCCGCGTCGGAACCCAGCCTGAGGAGCAGTGGATCGATTAATGGTTCAACGCGGGCGTAGATAAGCCTCTCGAGGATCTTGTAGGGGACACAGAGCAGAGATATCGGTCGATAACTCTTTGGGTCCCCCACGGGCTTTCCTGGTTTTGGGATCGCGACCACAAGCGCTCTTCTCCAGATCTTGGGAATTTTGAGTCGGCGCAAACAAGAAGAAAGGAAGTCACGTAAACAGGACTTCAAAGCAGCTCCTGCATGGAGTATAAGCTCGGGGCAGATGAAATCAGGTCCCGGAGCTTTACCTGGTTTTAAATGTTGAAGGGCAGCAGCAAATTCTCTCTGTAAAAAAGTGTCAGAGATATTTACTGCGTCTGGTGTTGTCGCCCTCCAAGGTCAGACACTTCTTGAAAGACAAGTCGAGATGACTTGCGATCAACAGCCTCGTATTTCCCATTTCTAACCAGCTGAGATGCAATAGCATCGGCTGAAACGGGACAGTGACAAGGAGACAAGGAGAGAGAGCGTGACCTACCAGTAAGATTGTTCAAAATACTCCACGCTTTTCGACTAGAGTGTGAAAAGTCAATGCTCCGAACTGCCTCGGACCATCGATCCCTACGCTTTCTGTCAAATTTGGCAAGCAGAGCTGTAGCAGCCAAACTTGAGTCGTCTCCCTGAGGAGACTGCAGAAAGGTTTTATAGAGGGATTCATACTCTGCATCCCAACACGGAATATAGTTATTTCGATACCCGCGTGGGATAGTCTTTTTGGCTGCTTTCTTAATGGTGTTACAGAAGTCCTGGTAAGCCGCATCCACATCAAGTGAATCAGGCGGCAACAAAGTCTTTGCGATTATCCATTGATAACAAACTACCAGAAGTGGGCAGTAACTTGTTACTTTTGCAAAAATTCGTAGCTAGTTACTACTCTGATCCTGCTAAAAGTTAGCAGTTATAGTTTTAAATTAAAAGATATTTGTTAACCTAACCAATCGCTTGTTTTCAAAACCGTATGCCTTCAAGCGCGGCAGTCGAAAAACTTTTTAGCGTGAAAAAAGGCATTGTAAAGCCGAAACTCGTAAAAGCAATAAGCGTTTTGAAATCCGTGTATTTTTGAAAAAAACTCATTTTTTTGCTGCTCTTGGATTGCATTTGTGAGTTACTGAAATAGCAGTTTCTTTTTTTTCTTTTAAATCCTTATATTTATCCTCATCACTCACAATAAAGCGACGGAGGCGCTATACATAGGGCAAGCAATTAACCTAACCTACTTTCGGAGATGCCAAGATATTTCTGTCCGGTTAAATTTTTTTTTTTGTTTTTTAGTTTTAAGAGATATGCTTGAAATTTAGAACTTTCCAACCAAGGGAAAGTGCCGTTAAGCGTCTTTCTCAAGGATACAACGGAACCGATACCATGTCAATCACAATCACGGCGCCTTAACCACTCTATCACACTTCAGACTAAAAAAATTTAGGCACTTCAAGCAATTTTTCATACTGCTTTAATTGAAAAAATTAATGTAATTATAACTCCTATCTAGTTACTTTTTAGGCCGAATAACTACAGTATAACTTGTAGTTGGTTATGTTTACAAAGTAACTTACGGGCACTGACTAATATTATGAACAATACTTTATTAACTTTTTTCCTGTGATAATATAATTATAAATATTTCGGTCATTGTTCGCTTTTTTGACGAACGATTCTTTTCCAGAAGTCCCCTAAATTGCTAACACTGATCTATTAAAAGATTGGGGGAGCTAGTTTGATTCATTTTTGGTAGTTGGTTGAAAGTAGGTAGGGACATGCTTCAAGCCACAGATGTGGCTCATAACTGACACTACCCATCGTATATCTGTGATTTGCTGAGCTTGTTGCAGAATAAAATGTCTGCTACTTGCAGGGCTGGGGAGTAGGAGTAAGGAGTAAGAGGAGTTGAAGTTTTTTCAAGGAGTAGGAGTAACAAAAAATATTCATTACTCCTTACTCCTCTACTGCATTATGGGTGTGCCATATTGTCTGGAATTTTTAGAACTTTGTAATCGAAAAACCGAGACTGATTCCAAGTGAAGACCGACCTTTTTTTATTTTCGTTTTTTTTTTTTTTTTTTTGAAAACTTAATGATTTTTTCACGAAAATGGAGAATTTGAGACTGGATTCCAAGTGAAAACCTTAAAGAGCACCATGATTTTTTTACGAAAACGGAAAAATTTGAGACTGATTCCAAGTAAAGACTTTTTGGAGAACACCATGATTTTTTCACGAATATTGAGAAATCTGAGACTTGTTCTTAGTGAAGAAATTTTAAGAAAAGCTTAGTAGGAGTAGAATTAAGAAAAAACGTTTTACTCCGGAGTAGGAATAGGAGTAGGAGTAAAAGTCACCACTACTCCCCAGCCTGGAGCGGCCGTCTAAACAAACCTGTATGCCACGCACGAATATTTGGTCGCGAAATAATTTGAACTTGCATTTTAATATGACAATGCATTTTTGTTTCATTCACACAGTAGTTAATTGTCATAAAATTTATTTATAAAATTACAAGAACCGCTCAACCAGCTTTTCCATTGCTATTTAATTCAAAATATTTTTTGTAAAACTATGCTCACATAATGTCGGGGGCACCAAACCTAGCGTTTATGTTTTGGAGGGGAGTCTCGTGTCAGAAAGCATTTGCCGACCGCTGCGGTGAAGAACAAATAATTTCAGTCTTAGTTCGTCTTTTTCCACACTTTTACGTCACTTTTCCAGCAAACAAATCACGTAAAATTTACGTGACTTTTACGTAAATCACGTAAAATCCACATGAAATCCCGTTGCTATGTTTGCTGGGCTTACGCAATCCATTCGAGGATGGAGAGAATTTATTCCCTTTCGGACTATGGCTGGTGCCATCAAGTAGAAGCTTGTTTTCGTCAGTTTTAGATTCAAAAGTTGTTGCAATAAATTGAAACTTCATGTAAGAAAAAACAACCTGGGCAATATCTTGTGCAATAAAGTACCCGTTTACAGTTTGAAAAAAGAAATTGATTTTTAGAATGAAGACCGTAGAAGAAATCTTGCAGCTAACTGCATTATCAGCATAAAGGCTCGTTTCCACTACGAGCGTGGAATAGAGCAGCGCTTCTCAAACTGTGGGTCGCGTAAAAATTTTTGGGGTCGCAAAACAAATTGGCTTTTTGTGCTTTTGAAATTGTTTTTTTTACGGTAATATTTATTGACATTCAAAAACCATCAATAGAAAAGGTCAAGTGTCATTACATTATAGTTGCGCGATAAAGTAGTAAGGTGGCGTGATCAGAAGGTGAGTCGTGCGGCGTAATCAAGAGAACAGCAAGAAACAAAAGCAAAAAAAATTACTTACTGAGTCTAAAGCAAGGGTGTCCAACACGTGGCACGCGTGCCAAATGTGGCACGTGACAACATTGAAAGTGGCACGCCAGCTCTTGCCATATTTCATAAACATGCTACAACGCAATTTTAAATATCGTTACATATTTTATTGCAGAAGTATAGTACTAGTACAAATTAGTCTCTGGTTTTCACAGTTTTTGCACGTCTATCCTGATTGAAGACGTGTGAGGTGTGAAACTGAGATACCTGCGAGACCATAGACTAGTTTTGCGCCAGCTATAAAATATGCTCTAAAAGTCACACGCTCAAAATGCGTTAATTTGATTTTGTAAATAACAAATGTATAAAGGTGCATTTACCGATTGGCGAATTTGCCTTGGCAAAAAATTCTACCATTGTTTTGAATTATTGCGAAATAATCGTAACAATGCTAAAAATTTCGCTGATTGGTAAACGCAGCTTTAGAATGATATAGATTACAAACGTAATGGATAGTTGTGTAGTAGACGTTCGAAAAACAGTTACAGAAGTCGTTGTGTAATTAACTTGGTCATGGTGCTAAAAAACCTTAGCTAGCAGTTGTAAAACACCATAAAACACCGTACATTTCATTTCAGTTGTGTAGAATTGTGGTGAATAGACAGACGATTGTTGTAGTTGAGCTTTGCATTCATGCTTGTAGGTTATTTTTAGCCTTTTGAGTGCGGAAGCAATGAGCAAAAGAAAAAGAAATGAGCCAGCACGAATGTTTCAAGATTCATGGACGTACGACTACTTTTTTATTGAATGGAAGGAGAAACCATTGTGTTTGATCTGTAGAAAAAATGTTTCTGCGTCAAAACTTTTCAGTGTGAAGAGACATTACGAAACATTGCATGAAGCAAAATATGCTGAGTTTATTGGAAAGTCAAGGAAAAATTTGGTAACGAAATTAAAAAGCTCTCTTTCTGCGCAGCAAAATACATTTACTAAGTTTGTCGCGCAAAATGAAAAATCTGTAATTGCGTCATATGTGATTGCAGAAAAAATTTCCCGTTCTGCCAGACCCTTTACAGATGGCGAATTTGTAAGAGAGTGTATGCAGGAGGTTGCAAAGGTCATGCTTCCAGACAAATCACGCCTGTTTGACGACATCAGCCTCTCCAGAAACAGTATTGCAAGAAGAATAGAAGACATCGGTGAAGATTTATCAGGGCAATTATCTTAAAAAACAAGTGAGTTTCAATGTTTTTCCCTGGCTTTCGATGAAAGCAGTGACACGACAGACACTGCGCAAATGTTAGTGTTTATCCGTGGTGTAACAGAGTCTCTGTCTGTACATGAAGGTCTTCTTGGACTCGTTTCTCTTCATAGCACAACACGTGGATTAGATGTTAAAGAAGCAGTGCTGAAACTGCTCCGCGATCGAGTTTCCTGACTGCCACTATCAAAATTAGTTAGTTTGACGACAGATGGCGCGCCTTCAATGACTGGTAAAGGAAATGGATTAGTGTCGCTCCTTAAGAAGCATTTGCGAGAATCAAAGTTTGAGCAAGATATTCTTACTGTTCATTGTGTCATCCACCAAGAGGCACTTTGTGTTAGGACTCTAAAAATGACGCATGTAATGGAATTAGTCGTGAAATGCGTGAAGTTGAGACATCGGCAGTTTCAGTTGTTTCTGGAAAATGTAAATGCACAATATAAAGATCTGGTTTACCATTCGGAGGTTCGATGGTAAAGCCGAGGGAAGGTGTTGGAACGTTTTTTGCTTATGTAGCAGAAATAGAAAAATTTTTGCAAGAGAAGAACCCAACATTATCAACCAGGAATGGTGCAAGTGCTGTAAAGCTGTTATCAGATCATGACTGGTTGTTAGACCTTGCCTTTTTGGTTGATATAACACAGCATTTAAATAACTTATGCATGAAGTTGCAAGGTCGTGAACAATTAATCCCAGAATTGTTCAATGCTGTGAAAGCCTTTCAAAGTAAATTGAATCTGTTTCAGTTGCAACTGTCAACTGGAAACATGATGCAGTTTAAATCCATGTCCTTATTTGTGGCTAAAACAAAGCTTGATTTTGTACCAGACTTTGTGAAATACGCTAACATTTGCGAAGATCTCAATGAAAGTTTTAAAAAACGCTTTCATGATCTAAGTGCCCGGGAGAAACATCTTTCATTATTTGAACGGCCATTCACTGTGAAAGTAGAAGAGATTGAGAACGCAGAGTTTCAACTTGAACTTTGGATCTGAGATCAAACGAAGGTCTGAGAGACGTATACCAGGAACAATCGCTGCTTCAGTTTTATTCTCAGTTGCAGCAAGAAACATATCCAGTTCTTTTGAAAAACGCTCGTTTCTGGATAGCTCAATTTGGAAGGTACATACCTGTGTGAACAGGGATTTTCTGTTATGAAACTTAATAAATCTAAATTGCGCAGTCAGCTAACCGACGGACACTTAGATGCAATAATGCGTATTGCCATTACGCCGTTGAAGCCCAATTTCGCTAGTTTGGCTCAGAACAAACGCTTGCAAAAAAGTAGCTTTGGTTAATTGTGTGTTATTGATAAAATGTTAAATAACTGTTTTTCGTTCTTTGTTGTGTTTAGTTTTCGTTGTGTTTAGTTTTTTGTAAGCAACATGGTTTTAAATATAGGAAAAATTATTAAATTAATGATAGTTTACCAAGCGTTGGCACGCGAGGAAATTATAAAACAAAAATTGGCACGTTAGTGAGGTTGAGTTGAACACTTCTGGTCTAAAGCCAAGATTGATGTTTATAGATGAATGCGAAAAAATTAAATTATTTATTGGTCTTGATAAGGTAGCTGTGAAAGAATATAGAGTAATTTTTCCATCCTATTAAATGTGCTTGATAATGTTTACTAATTAATTTCTGTTTTTGTAATTTTGTAATTCGCTTTAGGTTAGTATTTCCATTTCTCGTTGTTATCACATGGTTTTTCATGGAAAAGATTAACGTAAAATTAGCGTGCACGTAATGAGGTCGCAGAACAATAAGCTCGGAGCATTGTTTGTTTCTTTTGCTGATTTTTTTCTTCGCTTGGCGCAGCGTTTCCCAAACCTTTTTTCCTGCGACCCAAAATCGCTAAAAGAACGATCTACAAATATGATTGCGACCCAAATATATTTGAGTGAGTGAGTTTTCGGCTGAAAAACGTAGTGGTCTCTAAAAAAAAAAAGGTCTTCATCTTGAATCTCACTCTGAAAACTCAATTTTTGTCTCAAAAATGTAGTGGTCTCTAAAAAGAACCCATCCGCATAGTCTTGGCGACCCATGGTTTGAGAAACGCTGGCTTAGCGCTTAAGCGGAAAGAAATAAATCCATCAATAAAACAAACAAAGAACGCTTCATTCCACGCTCGTAGTTAAAACAAGCCCTGACTTGAATATCGAGCGCTTCAAAAAATAGTTGATCTGACTGTTTGCTTAATCCTGATGCTTGAAATCATCTGATCCAGCAGAGGTAATGAAACGATAACCCACAAGACCAAGTCATTTCACATTTAATCTAGGGCCGTGTCGTTTAAGCCGACCACGACTACGAGTAATCCATTTGAAAATTACAAATAATACGTTATTTAATTTATTCTCTTGTGTAAATTTTAATGGAAAAATACCTGTGATAATATATAAAAATGTATAAATAGAGCAGAATACACAATGAAGAAAAAAAAGTGCTTTGATGTGGCTTTGTAGACTCTTTGAGGTGCTCCTCGCTTTTGCCGTGGTTGTTCACTAGTAGTGGTGTCGTTTGTGATTTGATTTGTGTAGAAGAAAGAAATTGAAATGCGCAAACTCGCCCGTTTTTGCTTAAACTTCGTTTAAACGACCTTTAATTGTAACTGATATACATAGAACATAAGTTTTAAAGCTGGTGGATTGGTAGTGAATTGACATGGATTTTCCTGATAAAATTTTATTATATTTTCCTGTTGAAGTCTGTAATCTAATTGGTTCATTCGAATTCAAAAGCAACTGGTTTTATGTTGGTTTCCAAGGAAACGGGCGTTGTTGCTTTCAAACGTCAGTTCATTTTTTTAGTTCTTTGAAATAGTTTATTTTTTGCCTTAACTATAGTCAAGGTAGAACGATTGGTATGAATGTTCAATAGTTTTCGTTTGTTCTACCACATGTGCTTAAATAAACAGTTCTACTTGCGTTCCCTTCGATCATTTCTGGCATAGTTACGGTGTAGTTGCACTACGACTACGTTACTTGGTGTAGACACGGTGCTTTAGTTGTGTGCCGAACATTTGCGACGTATTTCAAAGATCCACAGCCGCTGCAATCAATTATACAATCACCAAACCAGCTTTTCTACTTGCCTTAACGTACAATGCAATTTTTGAGATTTTTTGTGTTTTTTTGATTTGTACGGTTTTTTAAAAAGTGATTGATGTAAAAACTGATTGTAAAGCATTTAAAAATACGTTCGTTTTTTTTTACCAGTTTTGTAAAAAAAATAACAAAGCAAGTGTTGAACAATTTTTTAGTATAATTAAAGAAGAGAGGTAATTTTAAAATCCATTTGTAAGTAATAGCAAGCAAAATCCAACATTTCATTAGTTTGCAAAGTTTATTAAAAAAGCTGAACGTTTTCGACTATCATCAGTCCTTATCAAAGCATCTAAAATATTTAGCACAATTTAACAATTACGTACTTATAAACGACAATTACAATTAATTAAAATATAAACAATAATTCTCTCAAGTTTATGCTGTCATTGTTATTACTACTTCAATTTAAAAGCTATGACAATTACACAAAACAACGTCAGAATTCACAGAGGAAAAAAGAGTAAATTAGGATAGTTGTAGCAAGAAAGACGAGCCGTTTTCATAGTATTTTGAGATAAGTCTGGAAATTGCTTGATGCTGTCTTGACCAGCTGTGTTCAAATTTACTCGTTTGTAACTTCATCATTTGCCTATTAAACTTCTACCAATAAATTAGAAGAAAATTTTTAATAAGAAAGTTCACTTTTATGTTTTAGATGCTTCATTCAAGGCAACCGGAAGCTGTTTAGCTGCACCGGCAGACATACGGATACGAGAAGGTTATGTCCTTGTAGGGATTATGTAAAAGAACAAGTCGCTCTTTGCAAGGACTGCTTTTATTCGCCGGCAGTATAAACGAAATAACGTTTGCTTTTCTTGAAAATTGCAAAAGGGTAGAGAGGTTGTGTTTGTTCTGGCTAATTCTCAGTGTCGATCGAGTTTTAATTGTTGCCGAGAAATCATGAACCCGGTTCGTCCATAATCTAATGTAATTCTCGAATCATGTAGCAATGAATCTATGGATTTTATTTCGATTTTTTCAATCTTTTTTGTGCAATACGAACTATTTTGTTATTTTTTATGTTGTGTGTTTCGCTTGAAAATCGGCAGCGTTTGCTGTTTACACACATCGTCACGTGATAGAGACGCTGTGAATTGGCGATTTATGAAGTTTTTTCCGCAGCAATAGAGCCTTTACAAGCCAATGTAAAGCATTTGAGTTTTGAAACCTTTTTGAGTGACTCAGTGTCGCAAGTCACTGTCAACTCGTCAATCACCGTAAAGGCTATTTTTCGATCACATGCGACTTTTCAGTTTTCAATTTGTTATTGCAAAAACTGTTCAAGCATATATTTGTAAGAAAATTTTCAACACAAATAAAGCAAAAAATCACTTACAGGAATTTCTTGACATTGACATGTTTTAGAGTAGTTGAAAAGAAAATGATTTCGAAATAATCCATTTCTTTCGTGTTACTGTAATAGTAAATAGAAAATGCATTTGGAATAGACGCTGCCATAATTTTTTCTGTTTATCTTAATCGATTCTGATTATATTCAGTACTTAAATAATTCGTATATTGGTTAATTCGTGACTGCTTTATTTTTAATCAACTTTTGTTATATCCATCTAAACTTTTAATATTGGACAAATTAATTTTTTCTGCGTGAAGCTGGTTAGTTCATCAAATTAATTCTCTCAGAAAAACCTGTTTATTGCTTACATATTCTGTAGTTATATGAGCCTTAGTAAACGCTTATGTTGAGCTTGCCCCCAGAATTGTTATTTATATATTTCTTTAGTGATTTCCATAAAGAATCAATTGTTATTTTTACAAACTTTATAATTTTTATTTCTTCAATTTATTTCCGCATTGCTTTCATTTAAAAATATACGTGATCCACTATTGCTTTGATTCTTCACGTTGTGTTTGATATTTTTTAATAAATAGATATATTGTCGATTTTATTTTCACTCGTGCGAAATAGTTTTCAAAACCATGTTGTCAATCAATGCAGATCGTCAATTTGGTTTCTGTTCGAATGCAAGTAAAAACAACTAAATTAACTGATAAAAACAAGCTGCCAAACCAAGCAATTTTGCTTTTGTTCCTGTAACCACCAAGTTTTTTTGGAAGACACTAAAAACACAATCAATGTTAATGGCTGTATGCTCTCGAGTTTTCACATTTTTCTCGCTTTTTAATTCCATTTTAACAAAAAAAATCCTTTGAAAAAGCTTGTCTTTGAAAAGGTTTTCTATCGTCATTAAAGGAAACGCGTTATGTGTATGAAAAAGTAGGATTGACATAATTACAATAACCATATGCTTGTGTTTTTCGTACCTGCTATTTTAGTTACTTTGTTTATCGCGACAATATGTTAAGCCAGGGGTCCACAAGTACTTTACGGTGCGACCCCAAAAACTGCTTTTAAAGTTCTTGTGTGTTTTTTAAGTGAAAACTTAAGAAAGTCTTTATTTACTTTTGTAGAAAAAACTCTGTTTGGCCTTCACTTCAAAATGATTTTTTTTTTTACACAAAAACTGCCACACTTTTACTTTCTTTCACAACCAAACACTAAGTTGCATTTCACTATTTGTGGAACCCTGTTTAGAGTGACTGAACTGAGAAAAAAACTAGTTTTTGCACTTGTGTTTTAGTGAATTAAAATAAAAGTATTTTGCTCCATCAATCAAGTGTGCTTTACTTTCGCTGTACGTGTCTGATAGCTTGGTTTATCTTGTATTGGTTATGTTACTTGTTTTTTTTAAACATGTTAATTAAAATCGTCAAAGACTACCTTAACTTTTTTCAGTACATATTTTAATTGTTTGAAAAATTACGCTATATACAGTTGTCTTTTTTTTAATGAAAATTTATTTTATAAACGTTCAATTTGCTTTTTTTAATGAATGCCTAACCCTAATCCTATCGTTCGTAAAATATTGGATCTTGTTTTCAAATAATTGTCCGGATAATAATTGTTAATTCAAACAACTGTTTTCGAACAATTATTTTCGAATAATTGTCGGGATACAATATTTTAAAGTCTTTTGCGAGGTCTTCATCTGTGTTTGCAATAAGAAGTCGGAGACTTATACTTAGAACAACCTCAAAGAGGTTATTTCGACCTGCTTTTAACAATGTCTGGTTAAATTTTTTATTTAGCTTTTTATTTTTTTATATTGTAATAAAGCTATAATTTTGAGCTGCTTGCTAAGACCATTTTTTATTTTATCTCTATATTTATCCTCCTGACTCGCAGGAAAGCGACGGAGGCGCTAATATATAGGGTAAGCAATTACCCCGATCTGCTTCCGGAGATGCCAAGATATTGCTGTCCGCTTGTAATTTAATCGAGATATGACCATCAAACAGAGGAAAGGACCAAAAATGCCCACAAAAAAACAACGAGAACAGGTGTCGAACCCAGACCACGTCGGTCATGGTTGTCAACTAAACGGCGTTCCTGCCTATTCGCTACACTTGTAAAACTGTATTTTGTTTTTTAATTTTTATATAAAGACCGTGAATTGAAAAAGAAGAAGCTGCATTTTGCCATTAAATTGTGATTCGATTGAAAGCCAATGTAAATCTTATAGAACATGTTAGCAACGCTGTGCGGAGAACCGAATCAACCCAGATAAAGTATAAGAAAGTATGATAATACTACTCATTCCGGAAAATCCTTAAAGGAACCCTTTACATCACCGTGTTTACCTAATAAGTAAACGATTTTTTGCTATACCACAATTATATACAGCAACACACATTCATACTAAAATAAAACAAAAAAAACACAACCATAAACGTTTTCGGCTTACATTAGCTTTCTTCAAATGAATAAAATAAAATGTTAAAAAATTTTGCCGTGTTATTTAAAGATCGAGGTCGATGATCTGTTTACGTAGTTATTTACCAAATTTGTCACATAAGGTTTTCATAAAAGGAATTGTTAAAAATTGATTTAAAAATGCAAACGCAAAATAAAATCCAAATGACAGTCTATAATATATGTAACAAAAACGTTTATCCATTCTCAAATATTTGTCGATTAAGTTCAGGATTATGTTTTTTAATTTCAAAAGAAAATTGAAACATAAAGCTTCACGAATTTTAGTTTAAACATTAAAATTACATTTTTTAAATTATCTTAAACGAATTTACATTAAATTTAGTATTAGCGCAAATATCGCAAAACATAACATGATTTTTAACGGAGCTTTCAGTTTTCAAATGAAAGCCCAAAGTATTTACCCGCCCTGAGGCTCGAATGACAAGTCCCAGTTAAACTTGACTTACATAGCTATGTCAAATCGAACTTGACTCAGATAGTTATGTCAACCAGTCATTTGAGCATTAGGGTGGGTGAACACTTGACTTTCATTTGAAAATTGAAAGCTTCATGTAATGCTTTTTGTTATAATCGTACTTTAATCAATTTAGGTTTTTGCATGGCTTCTTTTTCAGTCTATTCTAGAATTTTCTTTAAGCATATTTTGGCTTAATTTATTTGACGCATTTTCATTTCTCTATATTTATCCTTTTGACTCGCGGAAAGCGACGGAGGCGCTAATACATTGGTAAGCACTTATCTCGACCTGCTTCCGGAGATGCAAAGATATTGTTGTCCGTTTGAATTTCAATTTTTGTTTTTTGCTGTGTGGATACAGTGGCGTGCGTAGAATTTGTCAAGGGGGAGGGGCTTGCAAGTCGAAAACACGATTACTAAAAGTGGTCCTGGTCATGGGCCGAGAAACTTTTCTAAACTTGCATTTCAAATTAGAGTAAGTTTATTATTCTTTTTAGGGCGCCTTACAGTTGCATAAGTTTTTTTTTTGTTTAACCGTTAACACAACAATTAAGCTTTTCAGTGTTTAATGAACCGTAAATAATAAAATTTTCACGAGTTTAAGTCAGTGATATAATTGAATTTATTCAGCTCAAATTTGACTTAATTTTAATAATGGCTACGATCACAAAGCGTTGCTACAAAAGTATGAAGATAATTCATCTTGTGCAGCTACATATTGAATTCTATTTAAATAAGATGATAATCGCACTTGGGTAAAACAGACTATTAGTTTTTTAAATAAATTATACGTATTTTAATTGCACGATAATTTGATTCAAAAATATTCTGCTCTAACTGCCGTATCGAGTGTTCTGCATTGCAACTAAAATTAACTATATCTAGTTCAGTGTTTCTCAAATTGAGCCACTTCGCTCCCTTGGAAAAAATTCATAATTGGTAGAAAGAAATAATCGCTGAGGGAGAAGTTTGAATAAAATGTAAGTTGATTGAAGGTTTTTAAATGATGAGAAAAACTGGCACCTCTTTATTTATAAAATTTATAAAAATTGTTTCACTATAAAAATTTAACTGATGACAAAAACTAGCATTTTTACAGTTTATAAAAAATTATAAAAATTGTTTCACTAAGATGAAGACCGAAAAAAGTTGTTGTTGTCGTAGTACGAAAGGTCAGCATCTCTCTGGGTCAAACACAAACAGGACTGGCGTTGAGGATTTATTATTTTCCTACCCCAGGCTGGTGAACTGCCTGGATCACATGCTGGCAGTAATGGTGTTGAGACCAGGGCTGCGAACTCGAAGCATTTTTAATCGAGTTTGAGTTCACAAAAAATTTGCAAGTTCGAGTTCGAGTTCTTTAAATTTCAATTTTTCGAGTTCGAGTTCGAGTTCACAAAATAGAGTTGAAAAAATACAGTCGGAATAGAGTTAAGAGAATAATTTAACTGCGAAAAACTGAGCTCATGTTAAAAATGCTTTGTCATCAATGTTACCAATTTTAATCTATTATTAAACAAAATAAAAGAGAATAGCAAATTATAATTTGGCACCAACGCTGAGAAATGTTATAGTTAAATTTACTCATTAAATGAACTCAAACATTACAAACTTTTTTCAAGTTCGAGTTCAAGTTCGAGTTCAGAAATTTTTATTTTTCAAGTTCGAGTTCGAGTTCGGGTAAAATTGCCGAGTTCTTCGAGTTCGAGTTCGAGTTCGCAGCCCTGGTTGAAACAGCATTAGATTTCATCATCAAGAACCATCAGAGCACGCACTCTATGTCATGCCCAAGGTAGACTGTGGGGCACATGTTAAAGCGTGATCTTTGGTTTTTTCCATTGCGCCGCAATCGAAATTCAATATAAGAGCGAGACCCCATTATGCACGAACAATGGAATTCCCCAACACCAGTCCGCAGGCGATTGACCTAAGCCCAAGCGGGTTGGGGTAAGCCCCTTCCCACAGGCCCGGTACTGGTCATGGGTATGAAAGCACGAAGCGTGGATGTATTCTCACAGCACTCCGTGTTTCTTCTTTGATTCGTTTACTGGGTGACACCAGAATGGCGCGTAGTTATCAGCTTTCGAGTAGGCCAGAAATAGGGGAGCTGCACATTATGTTTTGGTCCAGCATTCCATCTTCGCAAGTCGCCTCAGAAGTGTGACGCCAAAAGATAGTTTTTACGCAATACCACAAAATGGTGACGGAATAAGAGCGATCTGTTTAGTTTTATCCCAAAATAAGTCAAAATGGTAAAAGTTTATTGCTGTTTATAAGGCTTTAGTTGGCCTCTTGGTTATTTAAATGAAAGGCTGTTCTTACCGTCTTTGAAAGACTGAGTTTCAAATTTTAGGTCTGGAGATACGCAGAATCTGTAGTCATGTCTTGACTTCTGTAGTTTATATCTGTAGTTTTTTTACACTCAAAAAGAGTGCAACAATGCTGGATCGGCTACAAAAGCAAACTTTTTGAAGATAGTGGAAGGTGGATCACAAGAAGAGGAGCCAATGCCGATCCCCGAGGAACGCCATATCTTTGACGGCGGAGCTTGCTTTGCTTGCTGTCAAGTAGTACTGAGAGTAAAATTTTTTTCCAGCAAGTTCCATGATTATTTTAATTATGTGCTTATCCGGAAGTTTCAGCAGCTTGCAGGTAAAATCACGGTGCTTCACTATATAACAAAAACCAAAAAAAAGGTTTTTACTTAATAACAAAAAGAAATTTTTCTCAAAAAATTTTATCATATAATTTTGAGGAATGTCTGTTTTGCTAAGCCTTGAAAAGAAAGTATACGACTAAAACCTTGGGAACCTTTGACCTACCAGTGTATTGAAATAGTTTTTGTAAAAATGAAGAATTATTTTCGTTAAATTTTGTATATTTTTAATTTTTTTTATCGTGTTTTTCAGAGGGCTGTAATTCAGCCTTTTTTTTTGGAGATCCTCCCTAGATGCTCAGCACTCGTTTCACTTTTGATAGTAATGCATCCTACAGCGGGGTAGAATAGGCTTGCATCTCATGCTCAAACATTGCATTAAAACAATAGACAACAAAAGTGAAGCATAGAAAATTTTGGCTTTATGTTAAAATTATTTTTCGGTTTTGAAGTTTTACTCCGATTAGCAAACTTTGATGCAATTGGGGCGAAAGAAAAAAAACGATCTTTGATAAAATTACAAATAAAATTTAAAAAGAACAAAGCGCAAAAACGAGAAACTTTTATACCATAATACTGTAGTCTACTTATCACTAAGTGCATATCTCTAATCCCTTTCTTCAAGGGAGCGAGGAGTTTGACCCCCACCGTGCGTACGCTTATGTATAGATATGATTGAAATTTAAAACTGCTTGCTAAGACTGCCAAGTAGGGGAAAACAGAGTAGGTTTAGAACCGAGACCGTGTGGATCACAATTACTTGACCGCGCTGCCAATCCGACCATGATCAAAAACTTAAGAGAATTAGTCTTGAGGACTAATTAATAGTCGGAAAATTTCCTAGAAATACTTTTTTTTAATTTTGATTCTTCCGCAGTCAAGTTTAGCTAGTGGCTGTTCAGATAAGCCGAGTATTAAAAACACATGCTGTGCGATCTTTTATGAAATTTAGTGTTAAAGATAAGACTAGCCTTTTACAAAATTCGGTTTGGCCAGAAGCAGCCAACAAGCAAATTATTAAAGTTTGAAATATAAAATCTGAAAAACTGTTGTAAATTCAGTTGTTGTTAGCCTAGTCAGAAAGACCATTCGGTGTCACTATGGACAATTGTTGCCTTGGCCTTGATACAGAACAACTGCAAAACCTCCATTTTTAAGGTATTTTAATCAAACAAAACTAAACATATAGCAACAAAAATTAGAACAAACATTGGTTTGACTAGATCAGCAAACCGTTCCTTTTTGTACCCATTCATAATACATAAAGTCTTCAAGAGTTTCTCAATCTTTTGGTAATCACTGATCACTTTCAAGAAATATACTTAAAGCTGGCAGCCCATTAAATTTTTGTATAAATTTTACATAGAATTTATGCAATTAATTGCTCTCATTAAAGAAAATGAATTAGTTAAAATCACTGCATTTACGGACTTTCTGGGGGTCAAGCACTTTTTAAAAAAAGTACCAAACTTATTGCACACGAGAAAAAATGACCAGGCGTTTGATATATTTCACACATGTAACATTCCACAAGTTTCCTGTTGTGATTAAAAAAAACAAAACAGTGGTCAAATAATGTCTCGCAAGAAGTCATGATTCTACGCATGTACAGTATATAGGCCTATAATAGCTGCGGACGTTCGAACAATGCAACTGATCGTTTGAATACCGGACGCAGATTTAGAAAACAGCACTAATAAAGAGTCATGTGATAGTTATTGACGGGGTACCAGAGTCGGGCTTACTTATGTACGTGCACAAATAGAAAGAGCATTTTAAAGCGCTGCAATAAAAATGCAAAACAGGTCAATTGCGCACGCGTAATTTCTGTTACCAGTTAAATTATTGAGTAAAAATTCGCAAGAAAATATCTTTTCAGATTGGCGAAAAATCAACATATAATACCACGTAATATATTTACAAGTCACTACGAACTCAAACTTTGGGTGGAAGTTTATATCCTAAGAAGCATCTACATACACAAAGTGACATGTTGTTAATCTCAAGGAATTGCTTCAGGTGAAGCGAGTTATAACACAACTGCCAACTAATTAAGCACAATCTCTTTAGTCTAGGATGTATCCGGTCCAAGGTCAAAGAGCAAAGGTAATTTTACACGACCATGGAGTACCTGGCGAGCGCATAACGTTTCCCATCCAACAAAAATCATACCACTACAACATTTCGTTAATCACGTTAAAGATGAAAATGAAAAATTAGAAAAAAACAAAAAACCAACAAAACATTGAGATATGTTAAATTACAACAGCACGAAGTGGCTTGCGACTAGGAGGGTGGCGAGAGAAACAATTCAATCAGTTTAATTTATTAACAATAATATCCAAGAGATCACAATTTAACAAGCTTTGGACAAAGGTTGAGCTATCACCTTTACTTGGGTTTCTGCACACCACCCTAAATGATACAACGGAGTGAATAAATGTTGATCCCGAGGTAGGGATAAAATCACCCAAATTACGACGAATAAAAAAAATCAAAAACCAAGTAGTTAAGAAATTCCGGGCTAAGAGCTTTCATGGAGCGTGTACTTCACCCTTATATGAGGTTTGATTCAAAAATTTCTAGCAAATAATGCGCTTTATGTATAAATACATAATTAATAAGTTAATGTAAACTAAGCCAACTGTACATAATCGAATAAAAAATTTGAAAACAGAGAAAAAAATCATTGTGTTAATATATTTGATAATTGGTTGCTACTGATGTCGCAGCAAAACGTCGAAACTTTCACTACGGAACTGAGAGTTTTATTCAGATTTAATAATAAAAAAACATGGAAATCATGATTAAAAAAAGCCTGCATTACAATCTAATTTCTTCTTTTGTTTTTTACACAGAAGTGCGATGGTTCCAAAAATATAAAACGTAGCTATCGCTTAGAAATCTAGCAAAATCACTACAAATTCTCGATCATGCTTTTGCATTGATAGTCAATACGAATATAAAGAAGTAAGACAAATAATTTATTTGGAGAATGGTTATTATTAAAAAAAAAAAATAGATTGCATCTAAATAAAAGTTTGATAATCACGAAATTTTTCCAAAAAACTGCAATTATTACAACGGCCAAATTAGCAGATTGCGAAGGTTTTGGCGAAACGAGTTCATCATTCAAAAAAAAAGGATTGAAAAACACGAGTTTGCTTTTAATGAGTCGTAATCGCCATGAAATTGAACAAGCTTGCGAGAAAACCGAAGCAATTACCAGCAAAGAAATTTTTTAAAGCTTCTCTGCAATTTAAAACGTTAACAAAATAATTATTTACATCGATTTCACTTAAATAAAGCGAGCGGGCGCATTTCAAATCTTTTTTTACCAAAAAGCTTTAAATAAAGTCGACAACGACCCGCTGACCCCCTGCAACAAATTTACGAAGCTTGTAATGCAGACTTCTTCATGGCTCGCTACACAAGCGTAAAAACGATTCGGTAAATTCCTTCACTTGAGCTCAAAATAATTAACGCTTTTCGCAAAACTACGTGAAAACAGACCAGTCGTCGTATTTTGCGTTAACAGCGCGGTACGAAATTCATTCCACTGAGAATGCAAAAATTAACAACGAAAGCGTGACCGACGCTGCGTCGCGGGAACGCGCACGACGCAGCCACAACGCAAGAACACACACTACGCCTTGGGATTAAGCGCGCCATCTGGCGGCGGCACAACAGCGTGGCCATCGTCTTCGACTGCGACCTTGTCGAACGTGGTCGCATGTGGCTCGTCGTCGTCGTCGTCGTCGTAGTCGTAGTGTTGTTGTTGTAGCGGTTGGAAATTATGAATAGACGACTGGAGAGAGTTCATGCTCCGCTTGTAGTGAGGCGTCTCGTACAGGGAACTTCGGAAAGCATTAACAACCCGAATCTGGCGAAAACAAAACAAATCACGTGACCCGACACAAGAACGTGATAACTCGCAGACGCCGAAAACGCTCTACAAATAGAGATAAATTTCAAATGCATCAAGAATTTTCGACTAAAAAAAACGATGTTTTTAGCAATGCAAAAGACTGAAGTGATAAGTGGCGAAACAAATCGGTCTCAAATGCTGCTGATAAAACTGTCTGGCTAATTACGCTCATAACTAAATGGAGTACATGCAAATGTTGACAGAATCTGAACAGAGACGACTACGACATGCTGACAGCACGACAGTTGGACGATGCAGAGAGCGCGACGACACAATGGTCATTCAGTTTCTTCACGGATGACTTTGAAGCATTCGATTGGAAAAAGTCAAACACGAAAAGCAGTTTATAACTCAATTATCGACTAATATTGCACGATTATGGCCGCGGTTTACCTATAAATGGAATATCATCGACAACTTTAGAGGGGGTGACGGAGCGAGACGATTCTGAACTTTGAATTGGGCTTAAATAAGGGTCGAAGTTAGTCCTGGGGAGGCTGAGATGCCAACCCGGGTTATTTGGTTGCAACTGATGATCGGAAAAATGCTGAAGAGAAAGAGAAACAGAAAAGAAGTTAGCGAAGCACTCGCTTCATGGGCAACAAGACAGTGATGAATGAACAAGACAATCAAACAAAACTGCAGAACTCTACGAAAAGAATGTCAAAATAAGGCAAATGTTAACAACAAACCAAAGTTTAACACACATTTTTTCACACTCACTAAAGATTCATCTTACTGTATCGTTTGATAAAACTTATGGAGATTAATTTAAATTGCAAAGTGCATTTATCATTTTAAACCCTTCTTATCGCAACAGATCGATCGGACGTTGTTATTCAACTCTAGACTCTAACTAACTTGAGCGATTTCATTAATTTAAGCAGATAATAACCCATACCCATCTAGATTAAATTTTACAATGAATGTTGATAACAGCGTGGTATTGTTTAGACTATGTTTAAATTGAAGTGGATTACTGTCATTTAATAAAACACTGACAGCAGCTTAGTAGATAAATTGCCAAATGAGAGAAATATTAACTGCGATAACAAAAATCTAAATATCAAACCCACACAATGCGGCTGCTTTTAATTCCAACTTGTAAACAAGCTGTGTGTACTGAAACTAAAATGACAAAAAATACACTAATTAATGTTAACATCCCAATAAAAGATCTAGTTAATTCATCAAACCCGTCTTAAAAATATTTTTTGTTTGAAGTAGACAACAACACACAAACAAAAAGAGTAATGAAGAATATAGCAAACACAGTTATGAAAATCAACACTATGGTTAGTGGTCAATACGCAAGAAAGCAAGCACACTCAATTTTACGTCCGAGTCATAAGATGACGTAGAATGATGACGTCGAGCCAAAGGTTCCTTAAAGGCGTCCACAACTTTTATCTGAAAGAGCCAATAAGATGAGAGAATGAAGTAAGCAGAAGAGAAATATCGTGCATTCTAAAAGTCGCCCAAAAAAACGATGATGACGAAATGCCACGAGGTTCTCGGTTGGAAAGCAATTTTACCGCGATATTGTTAAATGGAAAACTTTACTTTTGACAGAAAGCCTCTCGAGACAGAAGTAGCAGCTGCATGCGCGCTTCTACAATGATCTTGGACGAATCGATAAAAGCTTTCCCGTTAATTAGCACCGATTGGACGGCAACGCGCTCGGTGACTGGGTTTGAACGAGAAAAACCTCTCAAGCTAGAGCCGCTAAACTTGAAACGTCAAAAGGATGCAATTCGATATTCGCTGATTCGTTGAAAGTTTGGCGAAATCTTGATTGTGATATGAGTTCATTTAAGTTAAAGCTTTTGCCTACTATTTACAAAATTTCTCAACGTAGAATCTGTTGAATAGTAAAAAGATAAAATTAGTATAATAAGTATAAACCAAAGTTCTAGACTCACTTTATAACATATAAAAAACGGTTACTTTTAAATCTAATCTTTTGCTTCATAATAGTTACTGAGGCAAAAAATAAAGTGCTAAGTTATTTAAAATATCTACATTGGTTCAAAAACATAAAATATACTAAATCACCTGCAAAAAATTGGAACTTAAGATACATATTACCAGTGGTATCAATCACCAAACCCAACATTTCAGCAATGCCTAATAAGTAAGTGATTTGATGACGCGTGGCCACGTATAAGTTTCCTAACGTGACGTAATGAGGCAAGCTTCTTATGACGGTTCAATTCCCTTATCAACCAGTACGAACGCGGTCTAGCCAGCAAAAGACAGCGAAAACGTTTTGAAAAAGAGAACCAGACTACAAAAAGTCGGTGTCGGGTCATCCCGTACAATCTGATCAAATTACACCGTCGGCATCGGGTCAACCAGCACAATCTAGTCAAACTACACCTTCGGCGTCGGGTCATCTAGTACTATCTGGTCAAACTACACCTTCGGCGTCGGGTCATCCAGTACAATCTGGTCAACCTATACCTTCGGCGTCAGGTCATCCAGTACTATCTGGTCAACCTATACCTTCGGCGTCGGGTCATCCAGTACTATCTGGTCAAACTACACCTTCGGCGTCGGGTCAACCAGCACAATCTGGTCAAACTACACCTTCGGCGTCGGGTCAACCAGCACAATCTGGTCAAACTACACCTTCGGCGTCGGGTCAACCAGCACAATCTGGTCAAACTACACCTTCGGCGTCGGGTTAACCAGCACAATCTGGTCAAACTACACCTTCGGCGTCGGGTCATCCATACTATCTGGTCAAACTACACCTTCGGCGTCGGGTCATCCAGTACAATCTGGTCAAGCTACACCTTCGGCGTCGGGTCATCCAGTACAATCTGGTCAAGCTATACCTTCGGCGTCGGGTCATCCAGTACTATCTAGATGCAGCTTGGTTGATTTCAGCGCTGGATCAGTAAAAGTCGGTAATTTCCGGTTCGGTGCCAGAACAAAACTTCTAAGAAAAAAACCTCTGCGCTTATTTGGAAGTGGGGTCAAGCATTCATTCGTTGCAACTATCATGGAACCCACAAATAAAGTCTGGTTGGAATAAAGCAACGACGAAATAAAGTTTTTTTGGTGATTAGAAATCCAAAGTCAGAATCGATACGAAACGCTCGTTATTGATGTTACTAGCAGGATCAGCTGTTTAAACGCGAGTGAACAACGCTAAAATGACATCGCCTGTGTCTTCATTTTAAAGACAAGGCCGAAAAGGTTCAGTAAAGCGTATAATTAAAATCAATGAATATGCACGAAGATTCCAGAATCGATTGAATTTCCTGGATAACGACATTAACATTGACCGGATAGGTTGAAGCCCGCCATAGAAAGACGGTTTATTTAACACATATTTTTGTTAAAGTTATATTTGAAAATGTCAAAGTAAGCGAGAAATTTTTTATCACAACTTTTACAGAATAATTGATTTATATTAGTATTGAATCAAACTGTTTCTTCGATAGACGTCATCGATTTTTTAATGCGCATCTCTCTTTAATTGCAAGTCATGGTATATTTTAAGGTTTGGTGAAGAACCGAAAAAGCATTTTTCCACTCGTGGCAATATACAGAAGAATATGCGAAAAGCAGTTGTTGTTTTGTTATTTTTGCCCCACTTCCAAGGATATTTTGGAGTAGTCATTCCTTAACGCCTCTAAGAAGCCAATCTAGATTCCCATTATTGGATTACTTCTGTTGTTTCCAAAGGCTTTTTCCTGTACTTGGCTGCAGCTAGTGCGTGTGTTAAGGATAGTGGGCATTGTGGCGTGTAAGTATCAGGGTTTACTGTTGGTTATGATTTACTATTGTTGGCTCTGAGCTGTGCCAGTTTTGTATGCATATGACGTGGTAATGTTTCTTCTGATAAATGAAGAAAAATCAGTTGTAAGATATTCTTTTAGAACTTTTGCATAAATAAGCGCACCAACAATAAGCATCGCCCTGCTTCAAGTAAGTTGATAGTTCTAGTAAGCCAATAACCTGGTGGACGTTAGCGCCTGATCGCATTTATCGGGTTTTATTAAGGCATTGCTTTCGTCGAAAAAATACCTGATGTCGCTAAGTACCGCGATTAATTACTTTTATCAGCACGAGCAAACTGTAATTTCGCCTATACACGTGCAAAAAAGTAGTCTCGCAGTAAGGTCTTCTGACAGAGCGAGTTTTTATGCGGAGAAACCAATGCCGATCGTCATCGGAGGCTCACCTGCTGTTGTATTCGATTGAGCCCACGGAACCACAGAATCTGACCACGACGAAGATTCGTGTCCTGTAGGTCAGGGACGTGGTCATCCACTTCACCGTCCACGACTGTGTCCCCAACGGTAGCTTTCGAACCAATCTTCGCGAAAAAATTTATTATTTGCTTTCATTAAAAAAACTAAAACAACAGATTCAAATAAAAAGTGATAAAGACACAAAATCTATATGTACTAGCGTTCTATTTGACAGTTACAGAGCATATTTAAACACGACGACGATTTTTTTATCTTTTACCTGAGGGATCTTACGGCATTCCTGGGATGAACAATTAAGCGAAGTATGTAACAAAAAATAATTTTTCATAATTTTAAAAATTTTTAGGTAATGCAAAAAACCACTATTTGAAACTCTTAATCATGACAAACTCGACCGCAGAATAAAATCCAATGATGACAACCGATCATGACAAAGAGCAACTTACCGAGCAGAATTTCGGCAATTTTTTATTAGGAATACTGGTCACAACTTGGCCCCAAATAAGTTCGAAGAGTCCCAGAAAAACGCACCAAAGCCACTGATCAATTGTGAGTGATGCTGTGGTAAACCAAGGTCCTCCAAATTCGACAATCACTATCTGAAACAACAAACAAATAACAGGCGACAGAGCAGGAACAACATGGATCACAAATTCTATTTTCGCACGTCGTGTTACATGACAAATTCCACGAAAAATTGCAACTTTCTAGCTTAAAAGTCACATCTGAATTAAGTTAGAAAGACACTTAACGCACATTTCATTACCAGAAAGCACGAATAATTATTTTATTTCATCTTTGTATTTATCCTTCTGACTCGCAAGAAAGCGACGAAGGCGCTAATACATAGGGCAAGCAATTAACCCGACCTGCTTTCGAAGATGCCAAGATATTGCTGTCCGGTTGAAATTTTTCTTATAAATACTTAAGCGCAGCGAGAGCAGCGAAAAGAAAACCACGAGATCGATACAATACTCATCCGAGAAATAGCAGCTCATAATCGAATCGTACAGCGAGATCATAGAAAGCTCATAAATTTAACGTCACCGTTGCTGCCAAGACGACTATTATCTTGGTCGTATTACGTCACCAAGTCACCGCTTCGTTGCCGCGCAATAAGTTTCGCAAAAGAATGTGATCATACGCAATCACGTGACGTAATTAATCAAGCGTGAAAAGCAAACTGCTCCGGTCAAACTGGCAATGACAAGCACAAGCTTAAAAAATGTGATAACAATTGTAAACGAGCTCTATGCCGCTCTTCCATACGTCAAAAGCCGGTAAATGAAGCCTCTATTTAGGCAACTAATTTAATTTGCCCACCAAATAATACTATTAAACATCCTCTAAACGTTAACAAATATGACGGTTTTACGGTATGATTTTGGTAAAACCTACATTTGTTTGTCTTCAAAGAGGATAGTGTGCAATGTCAACAATGAAATTGATTTGCCAAATAAAAATAAAAGCGGACAACTTCCATCGCTTCATTCAACAACGCATGTTCATGTTCGTGCATGACTGTGGCGAACGATATCTGTTCTTTCCATGCGCCACACGGTGCTCTCTTTCATTTTCAGAGCGACGCCGTTGATTTCAAAACCAAAAAGACAATCTAATCTTGACGGTACTTGACATGACAATTGTCTTAACTTTGCCAAAACTTTCGTGGTCTAATTGTTTGAACACAAATTCAGAGGTTTATCAATCACATTTGAGCAGAAAGGTCATCGTGACGTTTTTTTCGACTTTCGACTTCCCTGACGGTCGGCGAGTAAGTGGCTGTTTGCATGAAATTACCAGATTTAACATGATTGACAAAATTAAGTTTCTCATACCTACATTTTGGTTTGTTACCGAAAAAATGCTTTAACTCCTTGTTGGATCAGCTTAGCTCAGTTAATATTAA
The DNA here is from genome assembly GCA_963680785.1 of Diplosoma virens. NCBI lineage: Eukaryota > Metazoa > Chordata > Ascidiacea > Aplousobranchia > Didemnidae > Diplosoma > Diplosoma virens. Next base: position 31,284,698 of record OY796896.1, on the reverse strand, counting down.
TAATATCAGAGTCGAAGGTGCTAACCTGTAGACTATAAATCCCTTGCATACGTTAATAAAGCAAACTGGCAAAGTTAAAAAAAAAACTTGCCTCGAAATAAACTAAAAGGGTATTGCAACAGTATCAAGGAAATAAAAATGAATTATAAGTGTGGTGGTGGTGGTGGTGGTTTTACCCGACCCGTTCCTAGGGATGGGGGCGCGGATCAATTCCGCGGAGTCCCAATAGTCGGGCGACTCCCCACGGACGGGACCAGAGGTCCAGAAGAGAAGGGGTGTGGCCGAAAATGGCCTGACGCAGAGGGTCTAGTACAGGGCAGTCCAGCACGAGATGTGAGAGATCCTATGGTTCAGAACCACAGTTGCTGCAAGAAGGAGTCTCGGCTCGACCGACCCTGTGGAGATAAGAGTTGAGGAGAGTGCTGTGCCCGTTGCAGCGTAAACGGGAGAGAGCACAGCGAGCGGAGCGAGGGAGAGTAAGCTCCTCGGGAGATACTGTAGGGATTTGGTGATGAAAGAAACCAGATTGGACACTGCGTCTCCAACTGGTGTAGAGGGATAGTCGTAACATCTCTCATCAAAACATCTCCCTTGGACAATTATAAGTGTCGAAGAAAACATCGTAATCGTTGTCACGTGAAGCACGACTTCTGGGCGGTGAGCCGTTTCGACGATTGGAATAAAAATACTACAATTACAACCAATATCTGAGTGACATTTAAAAACACTAATACCGGGTCGACACAGCGCCAGCTGGTGGCAATTGTATGCTTACGATTTTTTAAAAAAAGTAATTTTTTAAAAAATTAGTAGATTTTGTACGTTTGCTTGAAAAACATAACGAAAGAAAAGTTACTAAAGTTGCAAATAACTTAAAGTCTAAGATCGTAGTAAAACAATTGTAATAACCAAATGCTGACAGCCACGTACGAATGTATAAGTGATTGATTTTTAATGAACCTTAATAACGAACCTATTAAATGTAAATTGCAAAAAGTCAAGACAGAATTTTCATTTCGTGCCTTTTTTTAAATGTGCTGTTCGAGCATTAGCCAATTAAGAAGTTTTGAGATTTATTTGATGCTATGACATAACTTCCATCGCGCGAACAGCTTGCACATCTCGATTTAATGCCTCTGACATAAGAACAAGCGTATATCGCCACATAACAACACAAGTCACTCAGATGTTACAAGTTGGTTGGAGTCGTAACCGTATCTCTACTTCAGCCGCCGAATTGCAGCGGTGCCGAAACGGCTCGCCGACGAAAAGTCGTGCACCATCACGACACAATGTCGCCCCCAACAATGCGACAACACAAAAACACTCCAGGTTGACGCGCGCGCAAGCACGCACGCACACACGCACACACGCGGCAACGGACCTGGACGATGAAGGTTCCGATTAAGATCCCGCAGAAGATCTGGTTGGTGAAGATGCCGCGGAAGACGTCGCGCTCTCCGTGGATCTTCCGCGCGTTTATCTCGTTGAAGATCTGCATGAGGACGAAGGTGTTGAAGATGATGGTGAAGTGCTGGGTGGGGGCCGAGTGCAGCGACAGCGAGCGGCCGTCGTCAATGTCGAACAACTTGTCTCCTGAAAGATAACTTCCGTCACAGCGAGAATTGTGTCGTAAATAAAACGAATCCACTCGAATCCGGACGCTTTGTACGTTGGCGGTTAACGTTCGGATTTTGTGTTTAAAAAATTGAACCTGCGTATATTTAATAATGCTGCGTTATTACGTCACAAGATATTGCTGTATAGCGACGACAGATGTCACCCGATTCGCGGCATCAACCTCAATAATTCACAATATTATTCGAAGGAACACGTGACCGTTCATCAACGTCACGAACAGAAGACGGTGAATTGTTTTCAAATAATCAAATTTAGTCAAATAGAAACGCGGGAAGATTAGCAGCAAACGATCTCGGCAACGTGCTGAGTGCACCGTTTTAGTAGCGACATGTCAGGGTTCAACTCCTACCCTCATCATTCCGTTCTATCCTTGGGAAAAACACTTTAAGGGGCTTTTTTCCACTTGGCGATCTTTTACTTTTAGAACGCAGCAGTAAACTTCAGCAAAAACAAAGAAATCAAATAGAAAATTTCAACCAGACAGCTGCATCTTGGCATTTGCAAAAGCAGGTTGGTGTAATCGTTTAATGGTCGGCTCAAGCTAACAATGACCCCAACGTTGTTCTGAAAATCAAAAGGATAAGCAAATGATATGTACATTTGGCTATATAAAGAATGTTTGCAACTCACTTAAACCATAGGGTATCAAGGTCACCAAATCCGAAAAAATAACTTTAAAAAAACGTTCATTCAAACCAATTTGTTAATGGCAGTGCTTTTGAGACTTTCTTCAAAACGATCAAAGTGAGGTCAAAGGTCAAGCGAGGAGAGCCTCGGCTCAAAAGATCTTTGCTGTACTTATTGATGTTCAGCGAAAATGGATTTGAAGGCGATTAAAAAGGTAATGAGAAATTGGAAGCAAGCACAAGACCGGCCCAGAATCAATCAGAAACCTCGCGTCAACGCATATGCCGAACTTAAGAAATTGCGAAGAGTATTATCGCAAAGCAATTTTCGGGAAGTAAATTTGCCATCCGACAAGCTTGAAAGCAACGCACATTTTAACAGCCCAGGTAACGCTTCTTTGTAAACACCACTGTCTAATTCCCACTTGGTGAATAATTCGTCAATTAGAATTAGAAGGCATTAATTACAAAGATTCCTTTAATGGTGCTTACAAAGAGAAGCTGTACTTGCGTATTGCTGATTAAGTCAATTGAATTGAGATGTCATCAATTGCTGAATAACCGACTCGAGAATACACAAACTTTTACATAACACAATTCCAACTTATATAAGCGATTTTTAAAATCCCAAGCACTGGTTAGCAGTGATTAAGAATATACAGGGCAAAACATTTCTTCAAAAAAAATTTTTTTTTTTTGAAATAATTCTTGAAAATATTGGCGATTATATGTGGATTTGTGCTTTCACAAAAACTTTATTTCGAAGATGAGTGCTAAAATAAAAAGGTCGAAAATTCTGATTGAGATCAAGAAATTAGGGGACATTTACTAACTTATCTTCAGTGAAATCAAAATTATAACTTTTAAAAGCAAGACTTTGAATACATAATAAAGCTGGGAATAACGAAAATATTTCAATACACTAACTTTCCAGGCACAAACAGAAAGAAGTGAATTCTGCAAAAATAGCTCTTTTCAAAATTCAATATTTTTTTAAGAATTCATTTGAAATATTAATCGATTCTCTTATGGTAAGCGGTCTACAAACAAAATATTTAGTAGAGCAGTAACATGAAGTTTTCAAAATTTTTAATAAGGTAAATAAAAAAACAAAATTAGTTAAGATTGGACCGCATACTATATAAGAACCCATTAATCTACCCATCAAGGGAGATGCCAAAAAATTTAAGGGATATCATACTTCGACTTCGTGTCTGTTTTAGTCTTTTTTTTCTGAAATCTCAAGCAAATTTTCTTATCTTCGAGTGGTACCAGTTCAATTTATTTTAAGACGACTTAAGTGTGCACCAGTGTCAGTAGTATCACAAACTTGTGTTAAGCTTTGAAGCCAGTTTTCCTTAAAAAGAATAATTAAATCAATCTTGCAATTTCTTATGCACTTCGAGTTTGGCAGCTCTTTTTTTTTCAACATCGGAATAACAAAGTTGTTTGTTACAATATCGTACCCGCTTTTTTATGAATGTAAATGGGCAAATTACTTTTTGTCCATCAGGCTAATTTCTAAGCGTTTGCATTTTAGAACGATAACAATACGGATTGCCACCGTAATAGCGAGGATAATGACACTTGGCAAATTCAAAACATTTTAACACATTTTATTTACAGTATGGAAGTGCAGACATAACTGACCGGCAAATAGAAGCACCATAATAACAGTGAGTTGATAGACGGAATGCCCGAGTATGTTCTTCATCATTGTACGCGAGACTAAAGGCTTGTTTCGGCCGTAAGGCTTCCGATGAAGGAGCTCTTCGGTGGGGGGTTCTGTGGCGAGGGCCAGAGAAGCGAAAGTATCCATGATCAAGTTGACCCAAAGCATTTGGACGGCCTTTAAGGGACTGTCCTAAAATAGATTTTCAAAATTTAATTTCTGCATTATATTAAAGTCACCCGAATCAAGTGCTCAAGATGAAACGTCAGAGAAATTCAAATTTTGAAACACGATAAGCATTCTTAACTGATGGTAAAAGTCACCTATAGCCACTAGATTACTACCCGCCCTTAGTACTTATTAGTGTATTTTCAAGTCATTATCGTAGCGCTAAAACCGGTTAACCTCAACATAAATCAAACCATAAATTCGATTACAATTGTACTACTAGTGAACAAGCTCACATACGAGTAACTAGCCTCAAACTTGATTACTTAAAAAAACGAGTTTTAATATGCGTTGTAAAACGACGAAGCAATTCGAAAGAGATTGTTAAGGTTTTTGTTTTTTTTTTACTACGGAGCACACGTCTTGAAAAAAGCGTGTCGTTTAAACATATTAAAGCCGATGAAAGCAAATTTAAATTTGTTCTCACTTGTGCTTTACATCGAGCACCGCCACTAAAACATGAAAAGCTTTGTAAGAGTTTAAAAAAGATCATGCTGGAAAACTAATTATCTTTATCATTATTGCGGTATAAAATATGGCTTTAAAGGGCCAAACATATTATCAACTAACATCGTCAAAGTACAAACGTTTTTATGACACGATTTTCGCAATTGGTTCATCCGGGAAAATTACTTGCGAAAGACAAAATATCACTTTGAAATAGTAAAAATTCATTGGCGACAGAAGGAAAACAAAACAATCCTCTTTTTTTCCATAGGATAAAACGAGAGCACGCGGTTCAAAACCTTGCCGAGAATCCGACAACTCATTCAAAGTGAGGCTTGCCGTTTCGCAATTTTTAATTTTGTACCCAAGGAATTGCGTTAAGTAAAAGATTTTTCTTCCCAAAGCTTTTCATCTGACACTCTTCAGGGAAATCGTCAGAATGAAGCAGAATTGAAACGGTTTCACTTCCAACGTTTCGGTTTCACAAACGGAATTTGAAGATTACTTCACGCAATCTTCAAATTCTGTACCACCAAACGTCTACCCAAGGAATTGTAATCTAAATATTTTCAATCTATAAAAAATTCAAATTTTTTCTCTGGTCAAAAAATTCTTATTCAGCTCTTTACAGTTCAATCATAATTATTTTTCGGTACATTTGCAAATCAATCATATTTATTTTTCGGTACATTTAGAAACGCTACATACGAAACAGATTGGTTTGTTTATCATCCTAAAAAGTCGCTAAAAAAAAAAGAAGCTTTGCCATGATAACTAACTTCCTTGATCGCTCTTGATTCATTGAACTTCCTTGATTGATAACTTCCTTGATCGCTCCAAGAGCTTAGTGATAGAATTTTTACGAGCAGAGAAAAAAATTTTGGATTTTTGATCGGTTGAAAATATGTAGATTACAATTACTAGGGTACAAAATTGAAAATTGCCGCCGGTGCAACGCAATTAACTCTTGCCTGGCCGTCCTTGACACAAGTGGTAAGCGTTGTCAAAACGACAAGTCGAGATTAAACAGACTGTCAGTTGATACAAAGCAGGCGAATGAGAATTGAAGCGGCATCCTACAACGCAGTCGTTTCGAGGTCCAATTCTATGAACGACGTCATACATTCCCACAACGTGAATTACTAGAGATTCTTTTGTCTTCAATTAAAAGCTTTTGTCTTTTTGTCTTCAAAAGGCAATTCGAAAGAGTAAGGGCTCGTTTCCGCCACGAGCGTTGGCGGGAGTATTCTTTGTTTGTTTTATTGATTTTTTACTTATTTCCGCGCTTATTTCCGCGTATTCTTTGTTTGTTTTATTGATTTTTTACTTATTTCCGCGCTTAAGCGCTGAGTCTCACGCGGGTGATCAGCAAAAGACGGGGCCGGATTTTGCTGATTTGTCAAGAAGTTTTTTGTGAAGTATGTCTGCAGCAAATGCGACGCCTTGCAACCTCAAAACGACGTAGCGACGCCCGACACGACAGCCTTTGCTTCCGGAAAGTTCGAAACATATAATTAGTAGCAAACTTTAACAGATTTACTATTCCATTTAAAAGTAAACATTCTTTAAAGCATTTCAACACTACTTTGACAGGGGAGCGCTTCACGATACAGTGAAACCGATATAAATCAACGTCAGACAAACCATTGAAAAACATTAAAAGTATAACATTTTCGCCATCGTTCCCAATCAGTCAAATAATTCAAACTCTTTTGTTGCAAAGCAGCAAAAGAGTTCAACGTACTCTGATCCACTTCAATGGAGAATTAATATAGCTTTGAGGCGAAGGTTGGTTATGACATATTCTAGCCTTTATTTGATTTTAAAGAGTAAATTCTGCTTTTTTTATGAAAAAATCCTGTGCTATCCCAGTACACATTCCTAAGTGGCTTTGGTATTGACAAAAATTGCTATTATTGCTTAGTAAAAATAGAAAAATATCGCAGCACTGTTGTATCGCTTTTGTTGCCTATTTTAAAGCATTGGCCGATTTAGTCTGAAGAATAAAAAAACTGACCACAAGAGTATAAAATGAAGCCATATTAAAATACCTCAATGCCATTAAACGTCGCAAAGCGATAACCACAAACAAACTAAAACTAAAACTTTCGATCCTTAAAATTGGCGGCAAATTTCTAGTGCATTCTTATCAGCAAAAGTACAATGACAACAAAAGCTTATCATTTCTATTGCAATTTTAAAAGCATTTTAAAAACAAATTTTATGAACGAGTAAAGATACATGTAAGACCAATTACAAAAACAAAGATAGGAGAAAAGAACAATATCGTGGCGGTATTAAACGTAAATGCTCATTGCGATCACTAACAGTTGTTCAAGTTTACATTGTTATTCCGTGGTAAAACGAAAGACACATGACAATTGTAAATAAAAAACTAGATTTATCGAAATTGCGACAAAGTAGCCGCAAAGCGACCTTAGCGTACAAGATACGCTCGACTTGGGTTGTCAACACGCATTATCAGAGAGAACAGCTGTTAGCCTGAACGCTGCATCGAAAAACTGCTGTGCCATTACAAGCCATCAGGCGGTCTGCTTCAAATAATCACTATTAATGAAAAAAGAACCGAAATGGATCGCGACAGAGCGCGTAATTTGCGAAGCTAAACTTAAAAAAGACAATCTCTCGGGAACCTTTTCCAACTGACGGAAAGCGTTATCTTGAACAGGTCATTATTAAATGTGGTCTAGCGATAGAGCCTCTGACGACAACTCAATAAAACGTCCCCCACCTTGATTGTGCAGGCGCCAACAAACGCCACAATGACAGCGACCACGTTCACGGTCAATTGGAACTGAAGAAACTTGGAAATGCTGTCGTAGACGTTCCGGCCCCACATCACTGCCTTCACGATCGAAGTGAAGTTGTCGTCGGTCAGGATGATGTCCGATGCTTCTTTTGCGACGTCGGTTCCCGCTATGCCCTGACCAATGATGAAGCGTAAAGTCGGGTCAAATTTTATCGATTTAATTGGTTATTCATAATTATTCTTTTAGTCGAGCACAATTATTAAGCATAATAATCGTCAGGTTTTATAAAAAATACTACTGTGTTCACAATGAAAACCCGGCAAAAAGATTCATTTGTAATCAGTTAATACTTCAAAAATTAGATTTATCGATTGGTTTGTTGAAACCCTGCACAATCCAATGCAACAATTATAACGAAACCTTTAATATATTATGAAATAACAATGGCAACGACTGACCATAGCAAATCCGACGTCGGCTTTCTTCAGCGCGGGGCCGTCGTTCGTCCCGTCGCCAGTAACGGCCACAACTTCGCGGTGACGGTTCAGCTTGCTGTCGATGATCCCCTTCACGAGGGTGTGCTTGTCCGTGGGGGAGGACCTGGCCAGCACCCGCAACCTCGGCCAGATTAAATCTAACTTCACTTGCTCGATCTGTGGCGGGCAAAAACATGACTGGAAGTTAAAAGCGTCAAGCCCTGTTAAAACAAATGTTGGCAGAAAAGTGCCCTGGGTAAAATGGCCTGAAGGTTGCCACCACGGTATACAGCGCGGGGGTATTCCCACAAAAATGTCACAACAAGGGTCCACCTCTTTCTCCAAAACATTTTTAAAGTAAAAAAATGAAAGCCCAGATCGCAAGCTTAGACAATGAGTAATCGAATCATTTCGCCGCAGCTAGAGAAACGTTCTCGACGCAAATCAATCAAACTGTTTTGACGCACCGTTACAGATGCAACGTAAGATCAGAACTTTCGAGCTCACGAAATGGGTTGATTTCAAGAAAGTTTATGCTGTTAGCTTAACTAGAAGGCTTTTTCGCAGCAAAAATTAACAAATTACAAAAGAAAAATTGATATTTATATAAGGTTCGCATTTGTTCAAGCATGTGCGGGTCAACGAAACACCAAAGCTCAATCTTTAAAAGTTTAGCTTGCTCGCCGAGATGTAAAGCAATTGGAAAACATCACGCATGCAAACAATTAATCAGAAATAAATACCAGCGTTTCAATAGCAATTTTTCTTTCTTAAAGATCATTAAGTTGAGGAATTTCACTCGGGGAGAGAAACATCGAAAAACGCAGGAATTAAATTTCACAAAGATATTTAACGTTTCATTTCGAATCAGGATTTTAAATGCTTTTAGTTCTTGCAAGGATCGGCTAATTAACGTCGTGACTTTCCGCAATTCAAAGCAAAAGTTTTCCAACCGCGCATAACGTTCGAAATCGAACCATCACTTCAGCATCGATGCGTGCACAAGTCAATCACGATCGCTTCGGTACGTCATAATGCCGAGCCAAAGCAAGCGTCTTCGATTTGCTTTCAAGCCGCGATAAAGTCCATTCAAGCACGCCGAGCTATCGACAAAGTGATTCTGGAAAGGTCTCGAAAAATCGATCTAGTCTCACAGCAATCCATCAAGTACGCTTGTTAACTGACTAGCGCGACGCGATTGGTCTAACGCTTGTGACGTAACAAAACTCACTTCGCCTTTTCGGTTGCGGATTTTCCGGTTGAATTCTTTGCCTTCCATCACAATGAACTCGTCGCCTTGAGGCGGGATGATGCCACACTTAGCGGCGATAGAGCGCGCTGTATTAATGTTATCCCCCGTTACCATGCGAACGGTGATGCCGGCGCGTTGGCACCTCTGGATGGCTTTTGGAACCTGAACAAAGTCCAAATCACATGAGCATCGACTTGGCATCCACCTTGCCAACTTCAAATAAAGACGAGATGACGTCAGTAATACGGCGGCGGGCGCTTAAGAGTTGTAAAAATCTATAAAGTGCCACGAGTCGACGGGCAACTAGCCCTAACTCTAACCTCGGGCCGCACAGGGTCTTCGATTCCCGTAATGCCGATGCACGTCAAATTGCAAACGACCGTGTTCTCCTGTTCCCAGTCGGGCGGCGAGGAGGCGGGGAAGTCCCTGTAAGCGAGGGCAATCGTGCGCAGTCCGTGGCGCGCCATGACCTCGATAATGCTCTTCACGATGTTGTGGCGTTGGGTGGGGGTGAACTTCTCCAGCTTCCCGTCTTTGTCGAGGATCGATGTGCATCTGAAAGCGGCGAAAGTGAAAAAGCGAGCGAAGGCCGCAATCGACTGTTGGGAGCGTCGCTTACTTTTTCAAGACAATCTCAGAAGCGCCTTTCGTAAACAGCCGATAATTGCCGTCGTCTTTCTTAATCACGGTGCTCATCGACTTCCGGACAGAGTTGAAGGTGTAGACCTTTGAGCAGACACAAAGCAACTTCGGTCATATAAAAAATCCGACATAAAACGTTATAACAGCTTCTCGTAATTGGTTGAAAGACGGCAGCTGGTACATGAGCCGAGCTCGCATTCGGTCATGTTTATCAAAAAAAAGCTTTTAATAATGCCATTCGAGATCGCTTGAGTTCTGGAACTGCGCGTTCTAGACCCAGAAAAAGATAAAAACACCGCGTGAAACTATCAAACCTTAAAAAGCGCTTCTTCGGTGATCGCTTCCCGGATGCTTTCATAATCCCGACCGAGGTCGCACACAAAACCGAGGAGGGCGCACTCTGTTTTGTTCCCCACTTGCTGCGGTTGTCCCCCTTCCTTTTCAACCGGCTAAACACGACGCATCGTCATGGTAACTGAAGCAAACCCCCAATAAATACAAACACAAACCAAAATCTTCGACGTATAAGCACTGTTCACAGCAATGCCGGTCACAAGCGCTTGAGCCGTGAGCGCAGGCAAGGACTCGGCTTTGGGGAGAGTGTGGCTATAATGTCGGTCAGCTAAAAAACACTGGACAACTGTCATCCGATTCGTCGTCAAGGTTCCTAGTTAAAACAAAAATCAACGCTGCGTCAACATCGCAATGAAAGAAACTCGTAAATGACGTCACAAACACAAGGTATTTGATAGTAAACAGAGAAAACAGAGTCCTGGTGTAGATTCATTTGTATTCTCGTCGGATGAGAAAGGTTTTAACTCTAAAATCTATTTCACATATGCATTGCCACAAAACGAATAAACAAAGAGCGTTTTTTGACGTTTAAAAATGAAAATGCAATAACAGAAAAACATCTACTTAATATGACATTTAGAACTTAGCAAACAACAATGCGCATTTTTCAACATCAATATACCAGTTTTATCAGAACATATGGCAGTAGCATTTCCCATCGTCTCGCACGCGTCTAGATGTCGTACGAGGTTGTTGTCCCTCATCATTTTCTAAAGAGCCGAAATCAAGCGTCAAATTTTTCTTATCATCATTTTGTACATTTTTTTTTAGATCACTCAGTCTTATGTCATATTTTTATTTGACTTGATCACCATTATCACGGTATTTGACATGATCATGAGTCGTGATCACCATAATCACATCGGTATTTGATATGATCATGAGGCAAAATAAATAAACGAATAGAACAATAATATAAAATATCGAGACTTTCAATACAGCAAGCTTAAACTAATACATTTCAATTTCGTTTATAATTAATCGGTCAAGAGAGGCAAGCATGCGGCCGGGATTAAGAGAGCCGGTTCAACTAGCAGAGATAAATAATGTACGACGCTTGCCCGTTTCCAGTCCGGTTTACACGCGAATCGGGCGGCAGGAAACGTCAAAGCGCTGATGTTTTTCGACACTCGCCAATGCAGCGGAGAGATCAGCCACAGCCCGATTTACCTTGACCGAAAACGCGAGAGAGATAGTGACGGCAAGGGGAAGTCCCTCCGGCACGGCGACCACCAGAACGGTAACACCGATAATGAAAAACTTGACGAAGTACTGAATGTAAATTGCCGTGCATTCGCCTCTCCAAGAATAACGGTTGACTCCAAACAGTTCGATGCAGAAGGCGACGATTAAGATAACGACAGTTAAGCAAGCGATGCCGAAACCTGAAAAGAACAACGAACATTCAAAGCGGAAGAAGACCAACGGCTCGTTTCGGTTCGATGTATCAAAAAGCAAATAATCGATGTCAACTGTCAATCGTTCAGCCTCATTCTCTCCGTTTAACAAAACGATCGGTTCGGGCATGCTTTTCGTAGAATACAATCTACTAACCAAAACACTGGTAGCTCCTACCAAAATCAACAACACAATTATATCATTAAGCACACGCTAAGCATTTCAGCTCAGTTAATCAGCAACTACATATAAACAATTCAAAACTAGTGTTCAGTTTGAGTAAGTGTTTTGGTATTCTTGAAAAAACAATACTTATAAACTTTACATTAGAAGTTATGTGGTGCTGGTCAAGATTAGAAGTTACAGCTAATGTAACACTGCACTAAACAGTTTTAAAAAGACTAACCAAAATTTTTGTTTTTCTTTTTTAAATTGTTTATATTATAGATAAAAAAAAAAAAAAAACTGAAAACTTTTGAAGAAAAAATGTTTAAAAATCAAAATCAATAACAGTGAAATTAATAGGTCTTATGAAGTCGACGGAATACCAAAATGTGCTTTTGATTGCGTCTTTTCGACGATTTCTTTTTTCAAACGTCACAACAACCGCAGTATGCAGCCCGTAAATATTTTTTTTCTAGCTTAACCCTTGTAATGTTTTGAGTTGTGGAAGCCTTTATATACGTAAAAGAGCGCCCATTCTGCGCAGCGCCTACTTTCTAACGCTGGCTAATTTTTGTACACTCTGACCTACAGCAGAGTTCTCGACCGCAAGTTTACGCCGCTCAATTTTCGTGCATCGTAAACGCTAGACACAACATGCCAAAAAAGGGACCGTAAATTAATTCAAGCACTTATAAAAACAGATGGCAACTACATACCAGCATATCCGATCTGAATGGCCAATTTAGAAAGCTTCGTTTGCAAAACCGATTTTTCTTTTCTTCCAGAGGCTCTCTTCTTTTTGTCGTTCGGAGCGGCTTCAACGTCCTCATCAGGGTCAGTATCAACCCTTTCAGTAAGGGGAATACTCTCCTGACCTCCGTGATCGTGATTGACGTGACGATCAGCTCGATTGTCATGGGTGCTCGTAGCTAAAAAAGCAAGGCGCATGCTAAGTAGCAAGACATGATTAATTGGATAAAATGCTGCTTATGAAATATGCAATATACTGACATAGAAAAGGCAACAGCAAAAACATGGGCCGTTTGACGACAAACTACAACAAAAATATCACAACACATTAAGGGACATACAATGAAATAGTGGAATGGTTGCTTTCAAAGCAGAAATCAAGGTTTTATCAAAACAGCACAAAGGAATGAGTTGCCGACTTCATAAATATTTTAAAGCTAATCATTTCACAAAACAGACAAATTAAGGCTCTTAAGTTTATTTTAAATCTTTAAGCAAACAAACGATTTTGTTTAAAACATCTTCAATTAAGTATTACTAGAAAATATGAGGAAAAATCTAAAGCACAATTCGTCTAACTTTTTGCCCTACAAATTTTCTAGCAATCACGGTCGAAAATAACAAATAATTTGGAGATATTTTTTAAAAATATCTAATCTCATACGCTTAAGTGTAATGTTGTTTTAACGTCAAGTTCATACGGATAAAAAAGCACAAATTAAAGAACTTTATATAACACATTGCGTCATACCTTCTTAAAATTTTTGATGTTTGACAAATCCCTTAAAATGGGCGCAAGGACTAAAGTAAGAAAATCGCTGATAAAAAGATTTTCTGTTTACTGACAAAATCAGAATTCTTCTACCAGGAAACTTTCAAAACGTTCGTAGCCGGCCTTCATACTACAGGTAGATTTTAGGAACGTTGTTGCTTGACTTAAATTTTTTGTTATTTACAGCAAACAACAAAATGTTTTTTGTTTAAACTTTTTAATAGTTTTCAAAAGATGAATCATTTGCATTGAGAAACGTAAACGGGATTCATTTCATTTAGTATTTTTGGCAAGTGTGGTGTAAGGGATAGAAACTATCTGTTCAAATTTACTATTATAAAAGTTTCTTTTATGTATTTCAAATTTTGTTGATATACGTTCTTTCAATCCGAGACGACGAACAAACAATAAACGAAAAAGACTTCGAATTTAAAAACTGGTCCAGAAGAAAAAAATAGCCAAAAGTACACATTCGCATATCAAATTTCGATTGGTGAAATAGCCGACAAGATTAAGGTAATAATAAAATATTTAATATTTTTTAAAGCTCGGATTCACAGAAAAATTACGCGAAATTTAGCTAAACGTTTAAGCTGTATAAATGATAAGATTTAATCAGACCTACGCAAAAGTGAAAAACAGTGTTTCCATCCAAAAAAACTGTATAGGCTACTGCGAAAAGACTTTTTTGGTCTTCATTTTACGAATTAACCTCCATACTAACAATATTCCGAACCCATTATTTACATCTTATTTATGATGCAAAATTTGGTATATTTTTGGTTCGCAAGACCGAGATTTCTCTGGGCAAATGATTTTGTCACTGCACATTGCGCAGCTTGGATGCCTTAAAGGAAAACTGGTAAGAAACTATCAAGCCAACTTTACCGTGCTCAGGGGACGAGCTATTTAACATAACAAGGTACTCATCGTGTTGTCCCTATACAATTACAAGCTTTTGTGGAATGACATGTTGGTTCACATTAAAGCTTTTTTTTATCTTCGTGTTACCGACACATTGACGTCGTGGTTTAACGTTTGCTTCATTAAGGATAAACCCATAGTTAATTCTCCATAATATCAATTGAATTAACTCTAAAATTAATTCTAACGCGCATATGATGCAATGGCAAAAAAGCAAGCTCAATAAAATTTAGTTTTCTTCGCATGAGTGTCACGTCAAAGCAGGGATTGTTCTGTTATTCCAGGCAACCGACGTATAACGCCCCGCACAAACGAAACAGCGGCAATAGTAAAAACAAAACAATGAGAACAATGGAAACATCCACATGTAATCGATAGAGATGGATTTTCTAAAAATATCTTTGACTAATATCAATCAATAAATCATAGAAAATTTTAAGATTGATTAGAAGAGAGTAGATTGGAATGAAGAAAGAACGTATAAGCTAATCAATAGCGACAACAGGATTATAAAGGATTGGTAAAACCTTTTAAAAAGATTCTTTAATCAGAAAATGGTACCAGAACCGTTACACCTATTATGGCTGCAGCCTTAATAGAAAGGCAAAAATCGACAAATTAAAATCTGCAAACCACGATTGAGCGATTTCTACTGTATATCTGCAAGACCGACGCGGTTTTAGAATAGTAAAAAGACCAATTGGTTACCAATTCAGGACTTGATGCATCAATTATCAAGTCGCGTACATCATACAATAAACCATTTCAAAAAAAAACATACAGCATTGATTACCGAAAATAAAAGCAATATTCATAGCATTGTTTTCTTAAATGATTAAAAAAGTGAACCAATTCCTTTTGAACTAAAGTGAATTTGTGACATAACAAAAAAAAGTCAAAAAAGTCATTAGCAGTCAGCAGACAAAGTGAAAACACCACTAATCAGTACTGATAAATAGGCTAATTAAAGCAAGCAGGAACGATTTCCTGTCCTACGTTGGGTGCATCGTTAACTTAAACCTCTTCCAAACACTCCATTCAAAAATGAAAGATGATTTTGTCCTCAAGTGGTTCGACGATTGGTTTTGGTACAATTACATTTCGACTAAAGCAAATTAAGATGTACAGTATATTATGGTTATCATATAATAAAGACCAGTAAGTTAGCGAGACAGCAGCTGCAATACATGTTTTAAACAGCATTTTTTTCTGTATAAAAATAATCAACTTTTATTAACTAAAATTAAATTGTGTTAAAAAAGATTGCAAAGCACTGAAATCGTCTCCAATAAAAAATTTGAAATCGGTGTGTTGCAAGACAAAAGGTTCACATACAGTACTGTACCACAGTGATTCTCATGTTAGTTAAATTTTTGAGTGATTCATAAAAGTTCCTACAATTGAACATGCCCTTGAGTTCACTGATAAATGTGCAATGCAATTTCCACAAATGATGTTTGTTAGGCATCATCTTAAAAATATAGCGCAAGATATTTTTAGAGATGATCGATGGGAAAAAAGTTGAAAAACTACTGCTGTAAAACAATTGTATTTTGATGCCAAACAAATGCAAGTTGAAACAAGGTCGAAGAGACAATAAGCGCTGAAAAGTGAAGAGCACAAAACATGCAATCAGACAACAAAAATGAAGACGCTTTCACTTTGTTTTGCAAATCAAAGTTCTTATTCTCGATTCTCTTTTATAAACGTTAGTTGTTTTCGTTTTATTGTTTGCTTATGAAGTAAACAATATATTATTATTACCCAAGTTTGCCGAAGCACCAATTAAAGGAAAACCGCCCCCAGTTTTTTGCAGAGCTCAGTTTCATACTTGTACAGATTTAGCACAGGTCGATTCCCAGCCCCTAGTTCTCGCGGACGCAGGTTAGGTCGCCCAGCTTTCGAGCGCGGGGGTCAACTAAAATCGGCTGTACTAATTAAGCCGGAGCAATGGTGAACTCATTTGAATGCATTGTTTTTAGCTGAATTTAAAAAAACAACTAAAACTCATCCATCTTGTTTGTCAATACTTGGAAAAAATTATGCCCTGACCCTGCTGCAGACAGATAAAATTGAAAAACTTGTCGAATCTGTCCAATTACGCAAAATAGCTTATTGCGGGAGCACTAAAATTTTTACTTTGAAACGCTTGCAGTTTTTAAAAAAGAATAAGATGAGAATCTAATCATTTAAGACAAACACAATTTCGCAAAAATAAAGGCTCGTTTCCACTACGAGCGTGGAAAAGAGTATTCTTTGTTTTATTGATTTTTTTTGATTCGCTCGCTTCAATTTTAAGCACGGAAAGATCAATAAAAGAAAGAAAGGATGCTCTATTCCACGCTTGTAGTGGAAACGAGCCTTAATACTATAAAAAGTAAACTTTTATATATTGTATTAACGATTACATTATTCCATTATGCAAGTAATCGCAAAATGCAAGTATGAAATTAACTGCAAAAGTTGTTCGACGGTCAAAAGTGGCCGCGGACAAGTTTTGCGCTAAAGCATTCTCTGCAATCGAAAAGCAATGTCAATCCGAAAATCAAGCAGCAGTAGCTAACCACAACACTGGAATAATGTACGAAACTTCATGATTCAGGCTGTGAATAATAAAACTGTGATTAAATAAATACAGTTTAGTGGGACAGGATGTTTCAGTTAAGCTAGCTGCTGTTGTAGTCGGGTAAGCGAGCAAATTGTGTTGCTGAAAGCGTCGACTTTAATGGTCGCGTCAGCAGGGTTGCTGTTGTTCAAAGCGGAATCACCAAGCGGCACGTCTCACTTTGAAATTTGTCGTTAAGTGCCTTCAAAAGGGAAGCTACGAAAATCACTCTGGAAAATTGAGCATCGAACTTGCATTTCGGTGCTCGAAAGTTTGAATGTCAGAACACAGAACTAGCTCGCCGACTGTTATACTTTAAAAACATGTATCAACGGCTTAAGATTCAATTTAACGGTTTTCAGCAGCAAAATAAATTTTAAGGTTACTTGTAGCGGTTGTTACTCTGCTTGGCGGTCTTGGCAAGCAGCTCTAAATTTCAGTAATATCTCAATATAACTGAAAAACCAAAATAAAAAATTTCAACCGGACAACATCAAGGTATCTCTGGAAGCAGGTTGGGGCAATTGCTTGTTCTATGTACAGCGCCTCCGCCACTTTTCAACAAGTTATAAAGATAAATATAGCGACGAAATGAAAAAAATAATATGTTCTGTCTTGCATTGATATGCGAATTGACCAATAACAGATATATTGGCCAGAAATTATGCTGTATGTCATTTATATGTTGTGTCGCATTATGTCATAACTTTAGCAACGCAACATGATTAGAGTAACTGTCCATAAAATTTGGCCAAAGCTGTATTACCCCTCAAAATTTTATGTGGCCCGCACCTGATTTTTAATTTTGGTAAGTGGCCCGCGAGTGCAATCAGGTTGCCTACCCCTGGTGTAGAGGTTAAAGGTTAAAGGTTAAATGTTACTATTTTACGGAATATTGTTTTAAATCCCGAGCCAATCAAGTCGGAAGTGACTTTGTGAAATTTAACTGATATATCTTTATGATTGCAAACTAGATTTTAATCTTTGCTTTTGATCCAAAGTACAATACCATTTTAAAACTCTACAATACAAATCGAGTTTAAGTCAACAAAAGTAACTTAAAAGCAAAATTTGAAAAAAACGCAGTGAAATGCGAAAACGTCGAGCTTGAGAGTGCGTTACTCCTATTTTTGCTGCGCTAGGTATTAATTGTTTATGTCATACTGTGTATTGAAAACCGGATCCGTTCGACAATCTGATGGAAGGACTAAAATTAATTGGTAACTCATAAGAAGAATTCGGCCATCTCTGCTAATGGGGGAAACACCGGATGTGAAACTCGGAATACTTCTATTATTATTACTTTGCCATCAAACGAAAGCAACCCCAAACAACCAGCTGCTGTAAGAGCATTAAGAACTCGAAACGTTTCTGAACGAAGCAGCGACCTTTATTTTATCAAGTAGCTGAGCTACCAGAACACTTTTGGTAACTAGTGATTGACCAGTTGGTTATTCAGTCTGACCGTCAATCGTTATAATTTGCTTTATTTTCCAGATTTTTATCCTATAAATAGATATTCACCTTGTTTGTATTTATAAACAATTGCGAGAAAAATTGCCATGAGAAGATTTTAATTAACATGGCATAAAAATATTTTTAAAAAATAGCCGTAAAAAAAGTTGGAAAGGAATTTTTTTAAATTAAATTGTTTCTTTTATTTTTTATTTTTGAAAAAGTGTAGTTTTACTTGACCCACGTTGAGAGCACGTAAATTCAGAGATTTGCAAATTGACATAAGTAATTGATTGATTACAAATTGATATACAAATTGATACAACACGACGATTGATATTTTAGTCACGCTCAATTTCTAAAGATCGTATTTTTTTTTGCAAACGACCGATATATCATTTCACTTGTTAGTACATTTGCTGAGTTGGATATTCACTAGTTAGATAAATCATTTTATTAGAAAGTGCAGCAAGAACGTCATGCTGATTTACTACTTAGCAAAAAAAGGAAAAAATAAAGAAATTGTAAAGAGTAAAAAGGAAATTGCAAACAAACGTTATAGTACATACCCTATCGAGTAAAGCACCATTTTACTTTCAAAATGCTTGTCGATTTTAAATGTACTCCTCTGCTGATTCTGATTTAGTAGATTTATAGTTCCTAAGCATCAACTCTACTATTAAAACTATATTCTAGCGTTAATGCACATAAAAATATTTTTCTTAAATGTAATGTGTAAAATCGCTTGCGATTGCAATTTAAATGGAGCATAAAACATTTAAAGCTAATAAAACGAAAACACAATATCGAGCATAAAACATTTAAAGCTAATAAAACAAAAAACAATGACAGAACATGCACAGCACACATCATAAATACGAAAGAAAAAAAGTTTTGTAATCGTCAAGGGTTAGCAAATTGAGATTGCATGTTGCTGAAAAAATGCATATTTACCACATCAAATTGGAATAACATAGTGTAACCCTACAATTCTAAACATAAAACTTTCGAAGCCTTCGGCTGTAAAAACAGAAGTAATTACTTTTTTTTTTTTTTTAAAGAATTCTGAAATTTCTGTTTCTAACTAGAGGAATAAGATAGTACCAATTTTACATGACCAGTGTCTAGTAAAAATAGACATTTCAATAGCAGGTTTTTTTACTTTTTTTGCTGTTGTAGCAAAGTATAAAATTTTAATGTTACATTTTTAATGCATGCCTTAGATCACTGTAAAACTATAGGCAGCAGGGCCCATCAGCAGCTCACTGCCAAAAATTTTAAATTTTCTTAATCTTGTCATTCAAAACTTAAACAGTTTAAAACAGTCTACTAAAGTGATGTTTTTTTTTTAGTTGCTGGATAATATAAGCAGTCAAAAGATATTTTTTACCACTGATCCTAAATGAAGATTTTATGTATTTTGAAATGAGGACCTTCTTTAAATAACATATACATGTAACTACTAACCAAAGCACATTTTTAATGTAAACTCCTTTTTTTTAACCATGATTAATCTATTTGGTCCGTTTTAGGCCATTTAAGGATCTCAAGATTATAAAATAGGATAAATTGGTGGATGAAGAATTTTGGCAATTACAATCTAGAAAAGGGGTGGGAAACTTGTGGTTCACAGGCCAAATGTGGCCAGCAAGATATTTCAATGCAGCATGCAAGTGGCTGGGAAGAAGGATGTCAATCCTATATGTCAAAATGATCTAGAGTCTGATAAAAAAAATATTTTCTCACCAAAAAAATAATTAAATAATGTTTTAATAGAAAAATATCAAAAGCTGGTGAATACACAAACCACACTTTTTATCTTACTTGGGATGTGAAGACTTTTTTAGTTTAAACCCATCTTTAAAGGAGCCTGCTTGTTTAACACAAGTTAAGTGAAAAAAATGATCTTCACATAATGAACCAGATGAAAAAGTGTCAAATCATTACTTTTTTTCTCAAAAAAAAAGTTTATTTCAGCCCACACTCAATTTTTTAATTTGGTGATGTGGAATGCAAGTGCAATCAGGTTCTCCACCCATGATCTAGATATTTGTCAAGCTCTATAAGAATTTAATATTATCATGCTCATCAAATGTTGTTAATGTCTAAATTTAATTTGATTTATAAATTTTAAAACAACAAATCTGTTTTGATCACTAAACTCCAAAATTGATTTTTTTCAAGTGCTTTGAAGCTGTATCAAAAATTAAATAACTTGTGATCTGTTTTACTTTTTAAAATGTAAAGTGACAACCTACGTATCAGATATTTTTCAATCATGAATCAAAAACTTTGACGAGTTTCTGAATCTCAAGTATTGAAGTTGATAAATCAAAAGGCTTTTAAAAAATGCTAAATTTAGAAATTTTGAAAATACTAAAATTAATCTGTTGTTGAAAATTAAAACCAATAAAGTAATTAAAGAGAAGCAAATTTGCTGTACAACATATAAAGCAATGATGACAATTAATCACCTTGAGTCAAACAAGCAGAATTAGCAGTGCTTTTTTGTAGTTCATTTGTGTGGCATCTGTCTTTGAAAGCTACATGATATAAACCAAGTAGTAATATACAGGACAAATCATTTCATGCCCACAAACCAAAAGCAAGTAAAATAACTTTTAAAAATTAATATCTTTTTTAATTAGCAAAGCCATTATTGAAAAAGACCATAACAACCATTAAAAAAAACTTCATCTAGCAATTATATTACAATGATATATATTGCAGAAATCAATCAGAAATTTAATTGATATTATTGTTGGATCTTAATACTAAACTGTAACTAAGAAATACAATTTCCAAAAATCATCAATCCATTATTCAAAAAAAAAACAAAACAAACAAGTACATTCTATAAAGTTTCAAGTTAATTTTTTTAAAACAGTTATTTAAAAAATTCACAGCATAGAATTCAGCATAAAACATTTGAAACATTTATTTCTATATCAAGTATTATCATTTTCGATAAAAAATTAAAAAGTAAAAATTATGAAAAAAACTTACTGGCTTCTTCATGTCCTTCAGAAGCACCCAACAAGGAATATATAATCCCAGTCTGGGAGTTCATCCCAACAGCTGTCACCAACATTCTGCCACTACCTTCCATCACATGAGTTCCTGCAAAACAAAGCTTCCTTTCTAACACAAAAATAGTAGAAGTTTTTAATTGAATACAATAAAACAGAAAATTTGTTTTAAATTTAGTGTTTTTGCAGCCATTTTATTGTTGGAACAGTGTAAAATGCAATTAATAGCATATTATACAATAGTACTTCATGCAGTTATCATACTAGATGCAACAACATAATTATAAAATCACTCTTAAAAAAACTAAAATAATTTTAACCTTAAGTTTTTAATCAAAAAAATAAAATAATAAGTAGTAAATGTTTTTTTACATAGCCAAACAAACCAGTCAGTATTTTAAATAACAGAAATGTAATATACAATAATAATTTAGCTTAAAGAGCTAGAAAACAGCCAAAACTAAAGCAATGGTCTCATTAAAGCTGTTACTTATTGTTTTATTTGAAGACAAATAAAAAAATAGGTTTCAAATGGTTAGGACTTTTTTTAAAAAAAGTGTGCAACTTTAAACCAAGCAATTTTGTAAATTAAACAGGATATTTTAAAAATTACCTGTCTGGATTGTAATAAAAAGTATGAAACTTAAATGTACATTTCAAGGCAAATTTAGTTTATATAAATATTTTCTTTTTGAGTTTAATAAAATTATTCCTTAAAATCAAATTATGCATATTGATTTTATAATTTAATTTAAAATTTCATACTAAAATTAAATAATAAGCAAATTTTAATAGAATCTTTAAGGCAACTAAAGAAGATTGATTATTAAAAGAAGTGATAATTTTTTAAAATTAAGAATACTAAAAATGCTTTATACATGCACATTTTTTAAGATTTTTTACTATATTGTTTATGCCAACAAGTAAAATGAAACATGACAAGTCAGCTGCATTCAATTCAATTTATAATTATTAATTAAGTTTTAATGTCAAAGAAAACTACACTCAAAACCAGGGCTGCGGAGCTGGAGCTAAGAGATAGAGCTTAAGGAAAATTAAGGATTTGAAGCTAGAGCTGGAGCTGGAGCCAGTTACTTTTAAAATGCCAGAGCAGAGCTGGAGCCAGTCATTTTAAAGATGCTGGAGCCATTATTAAAAAGCATAACTACAGTCTTTAGGAATCAGATTATCATAGTCACTACATTATCAATTGTGAAAGTAATCTGAATTCTATAGTGGTCTGATGAATGACGTCATGGTGATGAAATGCCTTGAGTTTTTCTTACTTCATACCTATAGTAGCATCTTCATTAATTTTGAGTATATACATAGATTGCATCAACTCAAACATAAGTTCAAGTCAATCATTTACAATAGATCTGGATATGAAGCAAATTTTTTAATAGAGTCAAAGAAAATATACAGTCAGTCATTTGAAAAATACTGCAGCAAAGCTGGAGCCATTTATTTTTAAAATGCTGGAGCAGAGCTGGAGTTGGAGCTGGAGCCATAGATTTTTTTGCAAGCCCACAGCTCTGCTCAAAACTACCATGCAAGTTATTTAGTAAAATTAACTACTTGGCATCATAAAAAATTCAAGTACATATATTACAATTTCGAATTGGACAAAGCCTGGTTACCATCTAATTGTCCGAACTCAGCTACAATAGAAAGCCTTGTATTTTGCAATGTACAAATATGGCATAACGCTCAACAAGGCCCTGTTTCACCCTTATGGGGCTCATCAGGAGCATGAATAGTACATAAACGCATGCAGTCATTGCGGCAAGGGATGATTGTAAACAATTAATGCAAACTGATAAACACATATTACTGGGTAGAGAACCGGATACGAGTGAATTGCTTATGGCCCAAGATAGAGAACTTGGCACAAAGCAATGGAAACAAGCGATTTATACAATAGCAAAAGGGTATAAACATAGTACACAATAGGTGGCAATTGTCCTAATGCACTCCTCGAAGGTGGATTTCACATTCATAAAAAATCATGATGTTGGTGTTTTCAGGTCCACCTCTTGAAGGAGAATAAGTGATGCCCAAATGTTGACTAACTGAGGATATGTTAACTTGTAACAACTAATATTAACTTATTATATAGTCAAACACGAGGATTTATTTTTGATTACAAATCGAGCTCGATTTGTAATATTAACTTGTAACACAATTATGACAAAATAATTTTTATTTGAATAAAATTTTTAACTGCTCCCTGATAAGCCTGGGCAGGTGAAACAGTCTATTAGGGCAAATAAAACTATTGCTAAATTAAATTTTGTGATTTAAATTTTAATTCTACAACTTCTGACTTGACATTGTCAAGCACTTTTCTGATAAACAATAAAGAAAAAAAATTTGAAAAAAGCTTAATTTGTTAAAAAATTCAGTGGATCAGTTTAACCCTATTGGATGAAGATTTTAGGACAATTCTCATGAAACGCATCTCGATTAAAATTCTTCAATTAAGATTAAAATTAAAATCAAAATTAAAATTCTTCACAATCGCCTTTATGAACATGCAATCAGCTGTTTTTCTTGATGTTTACTATCATATAGTTTATTTAATTTAATTGGCACAAGTAGTTTAGAAATTTAACAGTTTTGAGAGTTCTTTTAAGTTTTTCGATAAGATTTTTTACTTTAATATTTAAAAAAAAATTTTTGCCAATTGAGTGCATTTTATTTTATTTTATTCTATGACATATATTAAATTTAATCATTAATCAATAATTTTCTATTAATTTTTATTCTTACAATTTGTAGATTTAACTGAAGATGACTTTATGTTGAAATCGATATTAAATTAAAGTACATTTTTAACAAGTTTTGAAAAAAGCTTATAGATATATTAATATGTTACAGTAAAACTGTAAACTAGGGATTTTGTGAAATCACTGGAGCATCATTTTAGTAAATTCATGAAATCCCTTGTTTTTATCATTTAATCCATAGTTTTAGTTTTACTGTAACACACAGACACATACAATGATTCAAAATTAAATGACTCCCAAAGTTATCATAATAGAAAAATATTTGCAAACCAACCTGCCAATACCATTGGGTCATTATCAACACCTTTTTTCACATGATCTGATTCACCAGTTAATGAACTTTCATCAATTTTTAAATCATTACTTTGAATTATTACTCCATCACTTGGAAGAAGATCACCTGAGATATAATTGCATGGAAGGAAACTTTATCAATTTTAGTACTAATAAATTTAACTAAAAAGGTAACCTAGCTTTATCAATTTATTCAAATAGATACCTAGTTCTTGTTTTTCAGAAACGTTTTAAGTATACATTGCACAATGTTGCTAGAATTAAAAAGAAAATTCACTATTGAGCACCATAAAAGAGGATTTAGCCCCCTGAAATTTTTAAACTAGGAAAAAAAATTGAAATCAACCAAATGCTGATCAAACAAACGATTGATTGATTTGAGGAAATATCCTCAATCACAGACAGACCTTGATCAGGACGCCCTCACAGCTCAAGAACACCTAATCTGATTAAAAGTGTAAAAGAAAAAATCAGGCGTAATCCAAGGAGATCGATGAGAAAAATGGCAAAGGAATCAAAAATATCACCAAGATCTATGCGCAGAATTTCTCACGATGATCTTGAGATGTCACCCTACAAGCTGCAAAACAGACAGCTTATTTCGGGGGCCACAATTGAAAAGAGACTGGCCAGAAGCACACTATTGTTGAAACAACTCAAAAATGGCATGCTGCAAAATCATATCTTTACTAATGAGAAGTTATTTGCAGTGCAACAGGCACACAATCACTAGATCAAGTTTTGGCAAAAACCTTAAGATTCAATCTTTGCCAATACAAGGAAAGTCTTCAGAACACAAAAACCTGCTTCAGTGATGGTGTGGACAGCAATTTCTGAAAAGGAGAAATCCCCTCTGGTTTTTGTACACTTGGGGGTTAAAATTAACAAAGAACTGTACATAAAGGATATTTTAGAAGGTGCTTTAATACCATGGTGCAAATCTCTATATGGTAAAGACAATTGGACACTACAACAAGATGGAGCAACAAGTCACATAGCTCGGGTGACTCAAGCATGGTGTGAAAACAATTGCCCTGCCTGGATTAGTAAAGAGGAATGGCATCCTTCTTCACCAGACCTCAACCCTCTGGACTATTCTTTATGGTCAATTCTTGAGAGTGAAGCCTGCTCTAAACCCAGCCCTAGTATCGAAGCTCTGAAGTTAAAATTGATGAAAACATGGGAGAAAATCCCCATGGAAATAGTGCATGCCTCCATCAATGATTTCTCCAAAAGACTCCATGCTGTAGTAAAAGCTAAAGGAAAGCATTTTGAATAAAGTTTGTGTGAAATTGTTTGTTGGTATAAGTCTTGAATGTTTGCAAATTTAAATATTAAAATAAAAGCTTTTTTCAAAATATATTTGTATTTTATCTTGTAACAGTATTTATGCCCCACCCTGTATAAGATTACACAAGTGAAACCTAAATGATAATTAAGTATAAAGCTAGAGAAACAAGAATTTGTTTTAACTGATCAATGGATAATTAATTATATGGCAATATTGTGGTGTATTATCAATGATCATCAAGCATACAGCAAACAAAATAAAAGGTGTAGTAATGAATCAATATTACCCAAGTTACAAGTTTATAAATAATGAAAATTACAAATAAAGCATTACAAATAATAACACTTGACTTGTAACAATATTCTAAAAACAAATTATTGAAATATCTAGGAAAAACAATTGTTTTAATAACTATAGCAAATTTTTTAAAGGTGTGAGATCTCAAAAAATCTATTTTTTTAAAAAGCAAAGATGAGTCTTTTTTCAAAAGACAGAACTAAAAAAGAGATTGGACAGATCCTCTTTCACTAACACACAACAAACATTATAGTCATACATAAACAGAAAATATGCAAGACATTTCTTCCTAACATGGTGTGGAACATAAACACTCAACACACACTGCTTTGCATAGCATCTGCTATCATATCACAAGAGAGTTTACAATGCAAGACCTTTATACTATGCTGCTGCTGTAGCTTTGAAAAGAAGCACTTATTTGACAGAGCACACATACATCAACTTACATAACAAACATTCCAAATATGATAATTCAACTTGATTATCCAAAATATACACAAAGCCATATCACATGAAACACCAGCATCAATAAACTGGAAATTATTTAAAACAGAGTTTTCTGCTTTGCCACTGGCTGGTCATAAGATTCAAACTGATATCTGGATTATGACTGAAAATGCCAGCAGACAAGATACCTGACCTGACAAACTTCTTTTTATACACAATAATTCTAAGCTTCAATAATCACAAAACAAGGTTTTGTAATACAAGTTTGTAAAACACTACAAAATTAATAGTTGATATAAAAATAAGAAAAATATAAGGGGAGTTGGGAGGTCACAGCACGGCATTAACAACATTTAAGCAATAAATAGCTAGCTTTTTTTACAAAATGTGAATGACAAAATATATTTCATAAACTCATCCATTATAGTAGAAGAACTTGTATGCAATTAATAGATAATAAGAGTGACATTAGCATTATAAAGTTATGAACGAATGCATAGTAGTGATAAGCTTAACTGTTACTTTTGAATAACTGTTTCTAACTGCTCTTTTGAAAATTTTATCTGTTACTTTATATTCATTAAGCCAACTAAGAAATAATCAATAGTGATTGTGACATTATTACCATATCAAAGACAGAACCAGATAAAAAAAGCAATTACATTAAAAATAACAAAGCAGATGCGAGATTGCTGATTTTTTTGAAAAAGAAAAAGTTTTAAAAGGATTGAGCTCAATTTGAAACAAACAAACAAAAGGGCTTGCATGTGTGTATTAGGGGTAATTTTAATGATTAAATAACATGGTTTGTTGAATTATTTTATTTTTGAAATAAATATTTAATGTATAGTCTTTTCACTTAAGTGAAAAGGGTGCTGGAAATCCATCTGGAAGCCAAGGGAGTGCCAGACTGAAAAAGTTTGGGAAACACTGCCTTAACTAAATGGCACATGCAAGTTAAAACTAACCTTGTGATGCAGTCAGCAATAAGAAAAAACTTGTGCACCCTTGACGTAAAGGCTATACATAAGGGTTTAATGCAGTACTGCATACTTAGAGTCAATAAGCATCTTGATAAAGTTTACCTTATCTATCAACATTTTTTATTATATTTTTGATCAGGGCTGGGAAGCTGGAGTCAAAACCATCAAAGTTTCTGCTGGCTCCAGCTTCTACCAATATTTCTTTCCTCCAACAGGCCATATCAAGGGAATGCAAATACATTTTCTTTTCCTTGTGGCTTAATTTTATTTGATGCAGTCTATGTGATATTGAGTCAAGTCATTTATATATACATTTTACTGCATATATAAATGGTAAAAATTTTTGGACCTAAATTTTTTCAATAATTGGCTGTACTTGAATTATAATTAGAAAAATTTTTACATAGTTACAAAAGAATTTATGTTATGTTATTCAAATAAAAACTTCATGAAAGTAGTTGTTTATCATTACACTGCACTAGTATTTCTTATTCATGACTCAAGAAAAAAGAATTGCATGCACACCAATTACACCAGATTTGGTGTTTTAAAAGTTTTTGAGCTGTGTTTTATAAATTATTCCATAAACTTATATATGGCCTTAAAGTAACTCTAATTTGTACAAATTACTCAAAAAAAATACAAAACAATACTAATAAACACTATTGGTTAAACAAGGGCTTACTTGGATTCTTAATTTTCTTAATAAACTACAGTATGTTATACAATAAAAGCTGAAAAACTTGACAACCATTAAAAATGATTAAAATATTTAAAATACAACAAAAACATACCATATTTAATTTGGCATACATCTCCAACAACAATGTCAGCGACTGGAATTTCTAAATTTTGCCCATTTCTTATGGTGGCAAATTTCTGTTCTTGTTCAATACGACTTTGCAATCCACGAAATTGCTTTTCTTTTGTGAAGTCATTAAATGCTGTTACAAGGACTACAACAATCACACTAACTAATATGGCAACACCCTCAATCCACCCAGCAGCACCTTCAGAAGTTTCTCCACCAGCTGCTTGTAATTCACGAGGAAGACAACTCTCTGTCAAAAAATGCGAATTAATCTGGTACATTATGATGTCAAGTAGTTTACATGGATAAGTACTACATAAGATGTAGTAATAATATACCCTATGTTGACTTCAACTAAAGAACTTGTAATATTATTTAATTAATCAAATAAAATCCATTTGTAAATAATAGCAAGCAAAATCCAACATTTCATTAGTTTGCAAAGTTTATTAGAAAAGCTGAACATTTTCAATTATCATCAGTCCTTATAAAAGCATCTAAAATTTTCAGCACAACTTAACAATTATTTAATAAATAAAAAATACTTCTTCTTTCAGCTTCTCCCAACTTGGGGTCGCCACAGCATGACAGTAATCTCCATCTCATTCAGTCTACTTTGTCTCCTTCCCTAGATCCAACCCTTTCCATGTCTTGTCTCACCAAATCCATCCACCTTCTCCTTGGCCTTCCTCTTTTCCTTCTGCCTGGCATCACCATCTCCATCATCCTTTTCCCCACATAGTCTTCTCTCTTTCTTACATGTCCATACCAACGTAGTCTTGCATTCCAAAGTTTGTCAACCAGCTTTGCAATTTTTGCTGTCTCTCTCACGTATTCATTTCTTATCTTGTCCTTTCTTGTCACTCCCACACTCAAAAATTGCATTCAATACTATGCTTTTTTTATCTTACTTTTGACCAAAGGACCTAAATTTAAGTGTTTTTTTGCTCTTGTTTTTATGTAATTATCATTGCTTTTAAATTGAATTAGTAATAACAGCGACAGCATAAACTTGAGAAAACTGTTGTTTCTATTTTAATTGAATGTATTTGTTTAGTTAATGGCTAAATAGTGCTAAAAATTTTAGATGCTTTGATAAGAACTGATGATAGTCAAAAACATTAAGCTTTTTTAATAAATTTTGCAAACTAATGAAATATCGGATTTTGCTTGCTATTATTTACAAATGGATTTTAAAAATTACCTCTCTTCCTAAATTATATAATCAAATAAATTTCAACAAACCACAAAACTCCATAGCAATGCAAAAATTTGGTTATATTTACTTTAATTAAAAAATATTATGTGTAAATTATAAAATAATAGTTGCTAAACAAAAAAAATCAATAAAGTCATAACTAAAAATAATGTTTTTTTGAAAATATCATACTTTCTCAGTTAAACTATTTAAAAAAATTAAAGCAAAGTATAATAACTATAAAACTGTTAAAATTTTAATGAGCAACTTAGGTATAAACTTAAATAACCAATACCTGAACTTCCTTCAGGAGCTGCATAAAAAGATAGTCCCAGGGAGATTATTGCAGCAAATATTAAAATCAATAAAGTGACATCCTGGATTGCCTCCCACACTAATTGTAAAAAAGATTTGGGCTTTTTGGGAGGAATAAAATTGATACCATAAACATTTCTTCTAGTTTCCAATTCTCCTGGAACAGTTGATAAACCTAAGCCAAAATTAATTAATTGCAATGTGCACAGAAGACTAAACTATATTATACATTTGGAAGTTAAATATGCAAATCAATCTATAAAAACTAAACATTTTCTATTAAATGTCATAGCAAGATGTTTTTTTTTGTTAAAAGATGTTTGTCATTTTGGCTGCCTCTTCTCCACTCATCTATGTTGTGGTAGTCAACACCACCAACTTTCCTCTTAATATTCAGTTCAATTAGTTCTTTTTATCTTTTATTCAGTTGTCCAATCTTTTTCTTTTTATTGCCCTATCCACTCAATGCCCATACCATCTCAGCATATTGCATGTGATAAACTTTGCAATATCTTCCATTTATGTCATTAATCCGACATACTTAAGTCTACTTTTATTCTTTAATTAGGGATGTGCCAAAGCCAAAGTTTCAGCACATCCCTACCTCTAATAAGGTTTTTTTCTACATATCATGCACAGCAAGAATTCTTTTACATAGCTTTTATTATGTTTAAATCCTTAAACCTCATAACCCATTCTTTTGAACCACAAGAGTTGTGTTAAATGTTCACTGTCAAGAATAAAAATTAAAATAAAGAAATATTATATTGATCAATTCCAACCAAAAGAAGCAATTAAATGCAACAAAAAGACAGACATAGAATTCTAACAATTTTTCTGTTGATCAATCTTGAAAACCAGCCAAGACCAACAAATTTTATGTTTATCTGAATAAACTTAATACATTGGAAATTTCATCTTCCATGGTAACTTTCTTTATTCATAAAATTGCAAACATTACAAAACTAAATTGGTTTTTAAAAATTGGAAAATATATAAAAGATCAATTTTAATGTTTGTATGATGTTTTTAATACTTTTTTGTATTTAACTATAATTTTTAACATCAAATATCAAGCAGCAGTTATGCAGTAACCTGTAACATATATTTTTAAATAGTCTTAGTACACCCTGATGGTTTTTATTTGGATAAAACAGATTGTAGAGGTGTTTTTGTTGTAATAAACATTTATATACGCTCTGACTTTCATCAAGCACTCTACAAGAACATGTCAATTTATTTTTTAAATTGATATTTTTAAATATGTGGCAGAATAAAAGAACTTGAAATCATTCAAAAATAAAGATAGCAACAATAGTTACTAATAAGACAAGATCAGATCACATAAAAATATAATGATGAACATTATCAATTTAATTATTTACAACCAAATAATTTTGGTTTTATTGATTAGATAAAACACAAGGCATTTAAATCAGTACATAAGAATTTAACCAATAAAGATTTTAAATTTGGTAATTTTAAATTTTTTTAAATTCAATGTGCCAGATTTCAGAACAAGAGTTAAAAAAAAAGCTACTGGGCTGATGGTGCATTTTCGATAATTGGCAGTTGTAACTTAGTAATGTACACAAGATTGCCTAAAAATAAACAGATTGTTACTGGGATGAATATTAACATCTTTTAAACAAGAAAGTCAAATTTGACAATAACCAACTCTATAAACTGCATATGACCTATTGATTTCAAAGCCCCAGTGACTTAAAAACAAATGAATATTTTATAGAAAACAAGAAACAAATACAAAAGTTATTTTTATTTGAATACAATATACTTGCCATTATTAGGATCTGTTTTTAACTTCTCACATAATCCATTTACACCACCAAGAGATTCAATCTGTGTTACTGCATCATTTGTTTTATTTTGCATTAACTTTTTCAAATCATCAAGAGAAATTGAAAAATTTCTTGATGATCCAGAATTTCCCAGATAAGCATTGTTATCTATCTGTTTCCTCACATCAGGTGCCATATTTAAAAAAAAAATTCACCAATTTTGCATTAAAAAAAGTTATAATATAACCAGTTAAAAAAGTTCAATTTTTCAAAATATTGCACCTACAAAAATAGAATGAACTAATACTTTAATTCAAAAATACATTTACAGAATAGCAATATAACTATAAATCAAAATCTTTCAGGTATTTTGCTAGAATCATTCTCAAAAAATTCTTTTAAAGTTTACACTATACATGAAGTTTTTTTTAATTTAGAAAAGCTTTATCCAAAATTAATTCTGAATTTTTTTTAAAACACTATTGATTAAAATAATAATAAAATCACTTTTTTAACAAAGCTAATATCACACCAAGTTGTAACTACTGTAAAAAATATTACTGACTTAATGGATTTTAAATATGAATGATTTACAAGTGATTATACACAAAACTTTAATGAAAAAAAACGTGTTATTTTCCTCACCTTAAAAATGTCAGCAACACAAAAATTAAAGCTATTTAACTTAAAATTAAGTTGTTTATGAAGTAAGAAATGCTAAAAAAATTATTTATTTCATACAAGTTAACAGCAAATATTGAAATAAATAAGACCACAGAAATATTTTTTACATTGCATTTTACTAATCAAACTATATCTTAGTTTAAAAGTTATTCAAACTTTTTATAATAAAATCTTACTTCTTAACTCTTAAATCGACAACATCATGACATTATAAACTAAAATTTCTACCTAAAGAAAATTCTTTAGCAAATACTAAATGTGAGTAATTAAGCATACAATTATCCAGAATGTGTGAATTGTAACTTTTAAGTTTAACAATCTGTTAATATTTTTATTTTTTTGCTTTTGAACTCACATATAAATCATTTTATTCTATTATCTACTCATGAGGAATAAAAATTAACTACAACTTTAACAAAAACAGGAATAAAAATTAACTACAACTTTAATAGTGGAGATGATACTTATTCTATAATTAGTGTTAATTCAATGAACCCAACTACTTTTCTTTTCAAAAAAAAAATATTCAAAGGTTATCCTTCATAATAAATATTGAAAGTGCGGCACCGTAATCTGTGAAAAATAAAAAAAAAATAACTAACAATTTTGAAACCCCAACTTCATTACAGCTATGTTTCTCGATTGTTTTAAGTTGTTACTACTTTGTTTAAAACCATATTCGAGTATGTTGATTTCTCGCGTTATTGCGCGAAAGCGCCGATTGAAGTATGGGTTTCTATTGTTGCCGTCGTTTTCTGGGCCGATTATATCTGACCCAAAGTTGCTATCGGCTTAAAACAATTAAGAAAATTAAAAGCGTGAAAAGACGCGAATTTGTGTCTGTCTGTTTCGGAATAAATTACAGTTAAAACTCAAAAGCCGACACCAAAATCGTTAATGAAATAAATGAACGTAACTTCAAGCTAAATATAAAAAACAATTACGAAAGTCTACTGAGAATTAACAATCACACGATGAGCCTAGTGAGTTGATTACTTGCGTACTAAGGCTAAATATAAATGATTTGCCTCAGTTACGTCGAAAAAATGTCACGGCTATACCATAAGTAGGCTATAATTTATAGTTACTCGGACACAAATTCAAGATTAAAACAGTAGGTGATCAACAAGCAATGGTGGTAAAATTCGCCGAGACCAACCACAGCCCGCGTTATCTGCAGTTGGCCAAACACTAGGTGAACTGCGCGTGTATGATTCAGTAAAAATGCCTTTTCAGTAATCTTTCCACAAAAAACTATTGTACCGAGACGATAACAATAAACATTCGATGGTGCCGGTTTAGTATGTGGCCTACCTTTCGAATGTGAATCGTATGTGGCCTACTTTTCGAAAAGGTAGGCCACATACTAAACCGGCACCCATTTGATTACCGCATGAATCAATACTGAATTTCAACTGTTTCAAGCCATAACATAAAAAAGTCTCTTGTTTTTTTCTCATTTCAGTTTAACTTGCAACTCTAAACTATTCCAATGCAGTGTACACGCACTTATGACGGAGTAAAACCAGTAGAAAAAATCTCAACGGGCAAACTTCTGTGAAGTTTACAATTACGGTTCTCCTAGAAACGCAGTTTAGCAATCAAAGAATAGCGAAACTCGCAATTGAACCAATTATCTAGACAACTTTCCTTTTTCTACATTTTAAAAATCTTAACTTTCAATCTTTTAATTACAACTTAACAGTAAAACCATTGTTCACGGCAAACTAAAAGCCCAAAAGCGAGGTAATGTATTTACTTCTCACCTGGCGATAATTACAGAATGCTGTTCTCTTAATTTATAAATTGACTATATTAAACAGTATAGAATACTTTTACTGCATAGTTACAAGCAAGAAAATAGTTAGGCTGATGTCGAGATCTTTAAGTAGTTACCGCGGTTAGCTATTTCTTTTTTTTTTTTTTGCTGATATAGTTTTACCATTTTCTTCAAATCTAATTCCGTAATTATAATTCGAAATTAAATTCTAGGACATGCAGAAATTAAATCGAATTACAATCAGTGTTTTTTCGAGTTTGTCAATTCATATTAGCAAGGTAACAATTAAAAAAAATAACAAAATTTAAATCGTACACTTATCATACATTTAAAACAGCTTAAATTTTTTGTAGATTTGGACTAAAAATTTGTAAAAATCTTTAAATCTTATTTCTTCATATTTCAAATATTTCTATTTCAAAAAAATTAAAACAAAATTTTCGCATCCATCCTACTTTTTGTTTAAGGCTCCCAAAAAAAGGAAGCTGAAATACAATTTTTAAACTTTATAATCACTTTAAAATCTCTAGATGGCAAATACAGAACAACTTTTATACAAATTAAGCTCATGTCTAAAAAATATACAACACTGTGCGAACGTTTCAAGATAGAAATTAAAGGTCTAATTAACCGTTAACTAGTCTAAATATAAGCAGTTTCTTAGGTCATTATTTTCTAAAAATTCTTTGAGAAAATGTTTAAAATTCAAGTCTTCGCAAAGGAAAAAGTTCAAATTTGTAAGCTTCATGCAAACATACAACATAGGTTAGAACGTGCTATCAACCAAAAATTTTACACATACGAAATATCTAACAATATTAAATAAAACTTAAAACGTATCGTGTGCATTTTCAGCATAAGCATTTTCTTTGTCTTGACGTAATCTTCTAGAAACAGTTGAGCAATGTTCAGCTAAAATCGATGAGAGACGCGTGCGAGTTGTCAGCTGCTAGTGCGCGCTAAATTGCAAATCAAAGTTTGAAGAACAGTTGAAACGTAAATTAAAATTCAGACAATTTAACGACTCATTACTATTTGATCTTTGATATTTGACTATCTCGGTTTCATTTGCTTGCTTCATCAATAATAACAACAGACATCTTCAAGAATGCAACATTTAAAAGTTTAACATCTACAAAATCATAGGTGATGATTAAAGCTCGACAGACAAGAAATGAAGTTAATAATAACGAATCAAACACTTAGCAATTAACACATGACATGAGCCGTAAATCAGCCATACCCACTTTAACCTGTGTCCACCTTCAAAAGCCAAACAATAGTCTTAGTTAGAAAAGACCGACTCAACAACCCGTTATTGAAAGAGAAAAAAAAGACCCACTTTCATATCGGCAGTTAATTGCTTGAGATTCTTCCAACACAGTAGCATTAATTCAACCAGAACACAGGCAGAGTTTTGCCGGTCTCGAATTGCATATTCACTATTTTAATACATTCCAGCATTGCACTGCACTATTTCAGTTCTGCATATAATAACGTGTGTCATTCTGTTGCGTTTCCTTCTTTGAAATTTATTTTAATAAACACTACCGGACAAATTAAATTAATTACAAATACTAATTTAATGTTTCATTTATTGGCATGATTTAACTTAATCGGTTGATTAAATTTTTAATACAAAATCGATCGCAAAAAAATGAAAACAGTTTTTAAAAAATACAAGTAAAATATAATTAAAAAGTCAACACAATTCCGTTTTCATACCAACGTCAAAATAACATATAAATCTTAAATAAAGTTAAGAGTAAATCTACAAGTTAAAATGTTTGCAGAGTTGTACATTCATTTCCAATTATTAGCTAGCACGACCAACGAAATTTCGAGATTTAGTAATTTACACCGGCTCTCACTCAGATATGTTTATTTCGTACTGTCTGCAGGATTAAAAATAAAATATCACTAAATGAGCGCACGACTGCTACAATCATTTTTACTACTTCTAACTCCACCTTACATGTCCTACTTTTTCTATGCATACAAACTCCTGCTGATAAGCAACAAAATACAAAAATTAACCAAACTGCTAGTGCTAGCTAACGCAAAAACGCTTTACCTCAATTTGTACTTAAAAATTAAACAGTAGTAAGTTTATATCAAAAAAACAAAGTTTTAGCGAATAAAACAAAAAATAGTGTTAAAAGCCAAGTATTTTTAAGAAAGCGCTTTTTGCAACACAATTCAAACCTAAAAAACCTATTGAAGCATGATAAAGCAAAAATTCCTAAATAACAATTTATTGGTTTGCTTAGGCCAAGCAAAACTATTATGCATAAAAGTACAGATATAGTCTAAGATATTTTTCAACTCGAAACAAAACCATAGCAATTGATGTAAGTAATAAAAAAAAAAAACAAGCGTTTTTTATATACAGAACAATGGTCAAAAAAAATCGTCAAACGAGAATTCAGCGCTTGATCTTTAATTATTATCACTAAAGCGAAAGCATAATTTGTTTGTATTCATCGATTTGCAAAGTTGAGCAATGACCATAAAGTAGGAAGAAATTAAACAATTAAAAATTAGCTTAAAATTGTTTAAAGATATTTTTTGTCGATGGTTATTAGCTTATCTGCAATCAAAGGGCGAATAAACGAATTATTAACAAATCAATTTATGAGAAACTCGAACGTAATTTTGCCAAAGAATGTAAAGATTTCTTTGCCGGCAGCGACCATCATTACAATATGGACAAATAATATTTTTACTTTTTTTTTAAATTACTTAAGTTTATATTGACGCTTTAAATTATCATTTTTTACCATAAAAAAAAATTGGAAAGTTAACAATCTTGTAACCGGTTGTAAAGTTTTGTTTTAAAAAATTTATTTCCAATGTTGACTATTTTTGACAAACTTAGAAAAAATTGTATCAAAGAAACTTTGCAGCAAAGTTGTTGAGATTTTAATAAATTTGACAACATAGTTTTTTACTTTAGTTGACAGCTCAGAATTGAATGTATTGTTAGGTTTTTGACACTAAAATAATGTTGATTGCAACTCCTCATGGCTGATTGTTCATCTAAAGATTAATTTTTTTCAACTTTAAATCATTTTCGATAGACTTAACAAGAACGGTATGAAAGGGTAGCTCTGTAGCAAAGTCGTTTAAGATTTGTTTTTACTTAACAAGTTTAAAAGTAATGTTGTTTTTTAACACTAAAATGCAATCAAAAGATTGTGCGGATAATACTTGACCCGTCAATTTTACCAGCCAAAATTAAAAATTTTATATGTTTGCATGAATAAAACATTCTAGGCCTGAATTCTGTGCGCGCCGCGAGAATTTTGAACCAAGATTTGGTGTGCGAGAATTCGGCATCTGGACATTTGTTTATGCTCAGACGAATATAAATTTATTTGCGGTCATTGGTTTGCGAGATTGTTATTGTGCTCAAATAATTTTGATATTACGGTTAATTGTCTTGCTGAATAATTTCTTCATTCTTCTTTTGATTTCCCAAATCAAGGCAATAAATCAATAAAGAAATTGCCAATCGTGATGAAAATTCAATTAATTTTTTTATGAGACGAATAAGATTCTGTTATTGCTTTTGTAGTTTAAATTTATTTTATTTTTTTGCCAGTCATATACATTTGAAATGGTCCTTTGACAAACAACAGGATTTTTTTGGTTGGCTTTTCGCCTGCCTGACCTATTTGGGTCTTGACCCTTTTGGTCACAGAGTTTGTTGTTTATGCAATATTCTCTTTATATCGCTCTGAGATTTACATTTTATTGTTAATTATCACCACGTTGTGCGTTCATAAACAAAATATATACACTTTTTCTAGTTTATTTTGATCGTTTTCTTTTTTTCTTTGCTTCTTTTTTCTAAAATTAACTGAGCTCCTTCGTTTTAATGCCGCACAATTGACGTTGTGTGTGTAATAACGTATATCGTTTAGCCGCTGTAGTCAATAACAACTTAGAAAACGCAATAATTTGATTGCAAATAAAATTGAATGAATTGAATTGAATTGAATTGATCTTTTTTTGCTAATGGTAAAAGTCATTATAAGGTAAGGGATAGCTATTAGCCATTTACAAGAAAATCAAAAAGACTCTAGCATGCAAATCAGTTAATACAAAGAGATTTTACATTGCCAAATTGTCACATCCGAATACATAATTTTTTGGCCATACTAAACTTCTTTTTTAACACATCTAACCAATTAAATGTCATTTTGATTACTTCACTAATTTCCATCAACAAACTTTTCACTCCACAAACGGGTGCAGGGTTATATGTAACATTTTACAGCAAACACATGAACGGTATCAAGCTAGAGACTAATAAAATCAAATTTTTATGATATGAATAAAAAAAATCTGTTTCCTAAATCTTTGAATGCTAACAATTTTTTAGTGAACGAAATTTAGCATTGAGTGTGGCCAGATGTAATCACTTATATCAGGGGTTTTAAAGAAGGGTGCAATATTTATCTCTAGGAGGTACGTGGTTGGTGAATTATCAAGGTTTGTTAGGTCTATGTTATTGAGACAACAGTAAATGTATAATATATTACTGTAATTTACTTTTTTGCTAATTTAAAACTAACTCACGTTTTAGTATTGCATTATTATGTTTTCAGTTACTTGCTTTTAACCATTTCTAAAAGGGGTGTAAAAATTGTTTGCTAATTTCAAAAGGGTGCTAGCAACAAAAAAGAAACATTGACTTATATTGTATTAATCAGGTTACTGATTTTTGTTTTCAGCAGAGCAACCATAGTAGGCAAACAGCACCATGCTGTTTTAAAAATTTGTAAAATACCTTTCCCAAAACCATCACAAAAATTATTCATATAGATTGAGCATTGAAAATGCCATTCTTCTGCTCTTATGTCAGAATGTTATCACAGCAAACTATTCTACCAACTATGTTTTTATATGTGTAGAAGTTCAGTTTTAAACATTTCTCAAAAATGGCTCAAACAATTTTGAATATTACAGTTTTTTCTGCAACTGTAATTGTTTTTCAAGTTTAAGAACATTGAATTCAATATGCCCTACTAATCTATTAAAACAAAACTTTAATTATCTTTGGTTAAAAACAAGTATGACTTGCAAATTTAACAAACACAACATAAAATAAATCAAATTACAAGTGGAAACCAGGTTATATTTTTTTAAACAACTTAATTAAATCAGTTTAATGCACTGCATAAAGAAAATTAAAAAGGTCACAGACTTACTGTGTTGCAATTTTATAATTTTTCAAGAAGTGATTAAAAAATTTTTTTATTAATGCTTTGATTCTTTCTTAAGCACTCATTGAAAAAAGATCAATTGACAGAGTATTTCACTCATTAATGAAATCATCAGGGATATCTGAATAAAATACACCCAATGGTTCTATTTATCATACAAATCAAAAAATTGATTCCATTTACAAATCAGAAAAATCATTTAAATAATTTATTTGCGTAAAAAAACTGTTTTATCAATTAGGCTTGCCAAATGTGATTCAACTTGTTGAGACACATAAACCAATCTTCAAATTAAAATAATTATTTTTTATTTTTATAATCTCTATTTATTCTCCTGACTCACAGGAAAACGTCAAAGATGTTTATTTTGGGCAATTGGCAAAAGGCATTATATTTAGAGCAATTGGCCATCAATATAACTCTGGCCTGCTTGCAGCAGTGTCAAAATATTGTTCAAAGTTTAAATTTGGTTTTTTAAGTGTTTAAAAATATAGAAGTTAAAACTTCTTGTCAAAACCATCAAGCAGAAGAAAGTGCCTTAAAGTGTCTTTCACAAGGACACAATACAATAAAGCAAATAGCTTTTGAGCCATGACAGTGTCAATCATGCTTGCAATTTAAATCACACTCTTACCCACTTGTTTTCTTTTTTGTTGTTTGTTAGCTAAGTACAGCTAAACTGATATTAAACAGATTTGCAATGAGAAAGGATCAAAAAAATTTGATTATATAGTTATACATTGGTGATATTTAAATATTATATAAATATATATATTGGTGGTATTTAAATATTTTTATTATCACATCAGTTCTACCACAATAAAATGAAAAGAAAGTTTATTTTTCAGAACAGTGAATTTAATATTACTCGAATTAAATGCATATCAATTAAGGTGATCTAAATTTGTAATATAAAGATTAGTTCAACACATTTGGGTTTAAAAAACAAGGGTCCAATGTACTGACACCTATCTAAATGCTAGTCAACAAAACTTCCGGCTCACTGACACAAATTAGTAAGATTTCTCAAATGAAAAAGTTTTCATATGGTGCCTTGTTTTGAAATTACAATGGCCTTAAAAGCTAACATCCATTTATTTTAACTACTGGTACCTAACAATGCGCATTATAAAATATCAGTCTAATTTTCTAACAACTCTGAAAAGAAATACTTTTCTTATCTTAATAGCAAGCTAATTGACTTTAAAATTACTTAGCTGTTATTAGGGATTTAAAATAGTGGTATTTTTTGAATATTTAAGTACAATTGAGACACAAAAAAGGCATTACTTTACCAACGATTTTATCTATGTATGCTTAGATAAGAAATTCAGTTCTGTCAATATTAACACTTGAAAATGCAAAATGAATAAATCTTTGGCAGATCTTTGAATTTAAAGATTTTACAGTGTATCCTTGAACATCAAAAGAAGCTATCTACATTTAAATTTTTTCTGACACTTGAAAAAGAGCAAATCTGGCTTTTCTACTGCTGAAGTTATAAAAGGAACCAATCACAACAAAAGATAAATGCACGTAATCATTTCAAACATAATACCATGATTTGATGAGCTATGCAAAAATAAGAAAGCTAATGTGTTGTGTTAAATTACAATGTTTGAATAACAATTATGCATGTATCATTTCCTTTTTTTGGTAGATTAATGTTTTTTGAGTTTAGGTAAGTTGATAACTAATGCATTACATCCTTTTAATGCAGCCACCCTGCTGTCCAAATCCAATAGAAAAATTTATAAATAAATGTTCATTATGAATGACTCATACTTATCAGGAAAGTAAATATGTTATAACTTTGGATCAAAAATTAATTATTTAAATTAGTTATAACCATTGTGTTTATTTGGCAATAAAAATCAATAAAAGTGTGAAAGCTGATTGTCTACCTGTGATGCATATAATGAAAAAGATCTATGCTAAGCAATTAATAATAATAAATGTTTATGCCATGCCATAGCAAATAATTATATTTAACAATATTTTATTCTGCAAAATTGGGTATGGTGCTAATTAACTTTCTTTTTCATTATGCAAAATAACTCCAACTTATTATATAATTAAAATTGGAGTTTTAAAAAACTTTGTTAATTAACATTTTATAACAAAACCAAGTATTATAATAAATTAGCAAATTTAAATGCAGATTGGTTTAGGTAATTTTTTAGCAATGGCTCAAATTTCAATGTTTAGTTGGACAGATAATATTTTTCAATTCTTGGGATTGCAACTCAAAATTGACTTGCCATTAACAGCAATGAACAAAGTAGCTCTAATACAGAATATTCTGGGGGTTTTTCAATAAGCAATTGTGAGCAATTTTTGTTAGTGAAACTAACCCAGAATCCCTTGTGGTTACTATTGTTTCTTGAGATCATTTTTCTCTTGGTTTGTTTTTTATTGCCTCCTAGTATTGTAGAGGGTATTTCCGATTAGTTTCACCCACAAATAACAGTTACAATCTCTTCTTGAAAATACCCATAACCATTATTATAGAATCTGGAAAAGTTTAGCTGATGTTTAAAACCAAACAACTAAGTCATTTATTCATTATTTCTGCAATGTGAAATAAAACTCTCAATTATAGTTGTAAAAAATAACTGAAAAATTTTGTTAAAAACAACTTTTCAAAAAGCTACACCAAGAATACAATAAGCCATTAGATATTGTTTGTTAAAAAACATTAAGTTTATTTATGTAAAAGTTGTATTTTATCATTTAATTATGAAAAATTGAATCAATGAAAATTTGTCATTAATGTACATTTCAAATATGAATGGTTAAAAATATAATCTAAAATATTACTTAAAATAAAATAATCTAAAATATTGCTTAAAATAACTTTTTACATTGTATAAGGCAGCAAGTCAGTCAGAAAAAACTCAATAAAATAGTTCAGAGCAGAAATTAAATTCTATTAAAATTCCTGAGGTAATATATATAAAAAAAATTTAATTAAACTGATTTTTAAACAAGAATTTTACTAGCACATTCAAAGATTTTTAATTAATTTAAATCAATTAAGGTAAAGCAAAATTATATGAGTAAAAAGCCTTTTTCATATTTAAGTAGACATACTCTAGTTTGCAAACCCGGATTTTATGTTTAACTTTAATACTTAGCAGAAAAGAAACCACAAGCAAAATTTAAAAGCACTATAAGCTAAACTTATAACCAGTCATTACAAATTTTTGAAAATATATATTACTAGCATGACACTGTATAAAAATCAGTTCTTCTAAAGTGCTCGATAACAAAGTTAGAGCTTGAATTAAAATTAAAATGTTAATTTTTATTACTAGCATGATATATTTTTTGACTTAAATGAATCTTAAGTTTGACTTTTGGACAATTGCTGG
The DNA here is from genome assembly GCA_963680785.1 of Diplosoma virens. Classification (NCBI taxonomy): domain Eukaryota; kingdom Metazoa; phylum Chordata; class Ascidiacea; order Aplousobranchia; family Didemnidae; genus Diplosoma; species Diplosoma virens. The sequence continues at coordinate 31,242,195 of OY796896.1, read as the reverse complement.
TGATAAAAAAAGTTGACAATTAGTTTTAGATAAAAAAAAGCTATTACACTATTCTGCATAAAAATATCAATTTCATATAACATTCAAAGTATAATACTAGTATATTATATTCATACCAATATATATTCATAATATAAAATTAAAAATTTTTTACGTCTTAGATTTTGAGTGCCTAATCTACATGAAGTATAACAACTAGGAAAAAAACTTTTTAATGCTAATATTTCTTGAAATCAAAAATGGTGAATAATAAATGCAATCAAAAAAAGCATCTAAATTGCTGGAATTAAGTAAATTCTTAAAGCTTTTCAATAAATTAATTGATGTAATTGTTAAAATATTCAAAAAAAAATTGAGTCTTTACAAAAGTCACCATAAGTGAGTTTTGTTTGTAAAACTAACCCAATTCCCCTTGCAATTACTATTGCTTTTTAAAAAAATCTTTTTCCTCTCCATTTTTTTTATTCTGTCTCGATTCTGTAAAGGGGATTCTGGGTTAGTTTCACTTAAAAAAATCATTCACAGTGACTTTTTGGAGAGACCCATATAATTCCTTAATTTGTGTTTCTTTTTAATAATTTTACTTAAATATTTATTTTATAATATTCATTAACAGTTTCATGAATCTTATGTTTTTCTAGAGTAATATCAAATATCACAGTGATTAATCTATCATATACAAAAACTGACAATTTGCAAATCGTTAGAAAAATAGACTTTTTAAAAATTTTAAATCTTAATTAATTTAACCTGTGTTGAGTGCAAAATATAAAAATTGTGTAAAATTACTCATTCATGTTTTTTAATTAAACAGTCTGGCAGATCTTCTTAGTCAACACTCTTCATTAAAATACATCAGCAATGACTAAAATAAGCAAATCTAATCATGATTATCATATATTTTCCTGGTGATTGCTGGCTGAAAAGATTTTAAAAAGCTACCTATTAAAAGTGATTAACCTGCAGTTTTTTCATGTACGATATTTCAGCATTTGACAATTATACTACAATACAACCATTATATTAATGTATTGCACATTGTAAATTGCCAAATTTGTTTTGCATTTAAAAAATAACAATACTTTAAACAAGTGTTAAACCAGTAATTTTTTATGTTTAAGTTTCAAACTACTACAATAACTTTCTATGTAGCTACTACGACATACTTTTAACCTCTGATGTTTTTTATTTTTGATCCATTAAGCATTAAATATGTAAAACAACATATTTAATGTTTAATATAAAATCTATCTAAAACATATGTTTTTAACGTTTAATATAAAATCTGTGCAAAACAGTTTCTTTAGCCGCACAACCAAGAAAAAATCTGCATAAGATGAACAAAATGAAGCAATGAATGAATTACTATCTTTTGCGTTTTGATATACACTTTTATTTTTTTATTTTATTAAAAAACAAATTTAAGTTAATTGTTTCTTTTTTCTCTCTTTCTTTTTCTTTTTTTAAAAAATAATTAACATACAGTAGCTACTTCGTTTTAAAGGTACAGCTACTTCGTTTTAAAGGTTCGTTTTAAAGGTACGGTAATAACGTATATCGTTTAGCCGCTGTTTACTATTTCGCAATCACTTTTTCAATAAGAACTTCAAAACGTAATACCTTGATTGCAAATAAAATTGAATTGAATTGAATTGAATTGAAAAATTGAGCTAGTTGACACTAGCGACGCGAAACTACTGAAAAATTTAATAGCTTCCTAGGCAAAACTTTGCAAAAACTGATAAAGCAGGATCCCTGTCTCTCATTTCAGTAAGTTTTTTTCAAATAACAGAATAATGTAAAAACGTATAATGTCTAAAATCACGTAGATATTGACAATTTCTTTTTCTTAGTTTACTTTTGCATGCAGACTCTTTAACCGCTAAATAGAAAACAGTGAAAAATGAAAAAAATGATTGCTTTTTTTTAAGAATGCCACAAACTTTCGTTGACTACTGTCCTTTTTGTGTGTAATGAAATTGATTTCCTAACAATAAATGATAGAATCAGGTGTCAGGTGCAATTGCTGTCAATGGCATCGTTTTATGACGTAAAACTTTAATTAACACATTAGGTTTCTTGCATATCGTGGTTGGTATGGACATGTAAAAAGGAGAGAAGAAGACTACGTGGGGAAAAGGATGATGGAGATGGCGGTGCCAGGCAGAAGGAAAAGAGGAAGGCCAAGGAGAAGGTGGATGGATTTGGTGAGAGAAGACATGGAAAGGGTTGGAGCTAGGGAAGGAGATGAAGTAGACCGAGTGAAATGGAGATTACTATCGCGCTGTGGCGACCCCGAGTAGGGAGAAGCCGAAAGAAGAAGAAGAAGAAGCATATCGTGGTTGAGTAATTAAAGCGCGGTTTTTTTTTTCTTTATTTTATCTCTATGTTTATCCTCCTGACTCACAGGAAAGCGATGAAACCGCTAATAGCCTACATAGGGTAGGCAATTATCCTAACCTGCTTCCGGAGATGCCTAGATATTGTTGTGCGCTTGTAATTTAATAAAGATACGACTGTAATTTAGAACTGCTTGCCAAGACCACCAAGCAGGGGAAAGTGCCGTAGAGTGTCTTTCCCAAGAACACAACAGAAGGGCGCGAGTGGGTTTTGAACTGAGACCATGTTAATCATAAGCACGGCGCTTTAACCACCCGACGAGCTTAAACCACTCAATCACAAGCTCGGCTGTTTAACCACTCGACCAAGTGATTGTGATCGATGGTCTTGGTTCAAAACAAAACAAGGCATGTTGGTTCAAAATAAGGCATTGAACCGAGCCCGAGACGCATCATTAAACGCTTATCAACCGTTATTACTCTTGGACCTAAACCGAAACTGAACCTGAAAAAACAAAATTTCCTATACCTAAAGCGGAACTGAACCCGTAAAAATAAAATTTGCTGAACCTGAATCGGAGCTGAACCCGTGAAAATTAAATTTGCCGAATCTCAATTTAAACCGGAACTTAATTTTTAACTGATTCGGTTCGACGTTTTGATTTTAATTTTTTAAAGACCTGCATGAAGGAAAATTTTTTATGTGAAGTTGCCACAATTTGTTTGGTCACTGACTTGTGGTGTGATAAAACCAAGAGCCGTCACAAACGACTTTTTATAGGCGATAAATTAAGGCAAAACATTGGTCATGTGACCTAAATAAAGAAAGCGCACTTTCAAATGCTAAGGCAGTAAACTGAAAAATTTATGGAGATGGAAACGTACCAAAAATAAAGAAACAAGTTATAGACAAAAATCAGATTTTAAAACTATGATAATTATTTTAACTTCGTTAAATATCTTAGTAGCAGTGGTGGACACGGTACTTCTTGAAAGTACCGCGGTACCGGTACTCGGTACCTTGCTAAAATTGTACCGCTGTACCGGTACTCGGTACTTTTGAATAATACGAATTAATGATAATAACTAAAACTCTGTCATACATTGGATTTCATTTGACATTTAAAAATTGTATTTAACAAAGCGAAAACAATATTGTACGTATCCAACTGTTCACTTTCAAAAATCAATTATGCTTTGGATGTAAAAAATATGCGTGAATATGTTTTTAACTTGATTTTCCGCATAAAATATGCCTTGGATATATGAAAAACCTAATGAATACGTTGTCTTCTGCTTTGTTTTTTATATTAAATAAAGTTTGTCAAAAATTGTACTAATTTCCATATAACCTATTACAGTGGTTTAGTCAAAGTTATTCTCAAACTTTTTGGGTCACGAACCTCTATTTGCAAATCTTTTTTTATCATGAACCCCTATCTTATGTCATATCAATTTTCTGCCCAACCAACGAGAAAAGATAAAACAAACCCAAAAATAAATAAACACAAAATCCGTTAAAAAATAAATGCTTATAAACAGGCATACCATATTTCCGTAGGGGCAAACCGGGACGCTCGTTTATAGACAAAAATTCGTCCCTAAAAAAAAGTGTTCTCTAAAAAAATGGTCTTCACTTTGAATCTGTCTCGGATTTCATGGTATGGATTACTTTACCAGGTACATATGTTGACAAATTTTATCATATCGTCGTGGACCCCTCGTGCGCTCATCACGGACCTTATTTTGGGAAACTCTGGTTTTGGTAATTTAGTAAAATTACTCAACCTTCGCTGGCCGTTAAATGTTATGATAATTTTTTATATTTTTGCTTGCAAAGCAACAAAATTAAAATTTCATCAAATCCCTTTTGCATTGGTATGAATATGAAATCTGGTGTTTAGTGGATTTTTGATTTTATGCAAAAATATTTTCATTTTTATAATTAGACAACTAGAATGTTTCTTGCAAATGCAATACCTTCAGAAAATATTTACTACACTAAGATTGAGTCTTATAATTTTTGATACACCATATTTAGCGCCGAAAGCGCTAAAGATTTGACGTAATTGCAAGCAAAAATGCTACTTTTTCCAAAGCTACAATGTCTTTTTTGCACAATAGTTACTATATGCACATTAAACACGATAATCGCTCTTTTTTTACACAACTGGTGCGGTGACCATGCACAATTTTTTTGTACATGTTATAACGTATATAGTTTAATGAAAACAATGCACTACCAGTGTAACTACGATAAGTACGGCTAAGCCACAAGGGCATACTGACGGTGGTTTCGATATGCTCACCACATCATCGAGTCAGCTAACACGAATTGGGTAAAGTCAAGCTAAACCCTGCAGTTCCATTGCTAGCATTAAGTAAGAATGGTCAAGTCAATCAACAAGCAATTGCCAACAGACCTGTTTCGTCCTTGTTAGGACTCGTCAGGACACTACAGATGGTAGGTACTTTCACGCAGCCTGGGCCGTGAGTAAGTCTGTACATTGATTTTAAAAATGACAGACCGAAACCGAACCTACCAAAACGGAAGAGTATCCACCCATTCCGATGTTCAGTGTGGGTTTGCTAATCGGAAAACGTCCTTTTCAGGACGGGGCAATGACAGGATAAAACTGCCCTTTTCAGGGCACATTGCCAACAAGTTCCGAAGACCCACTATTCTTCAGCTGAACATCGAAGGCCTCACTGCAAGCAAGATGAACGTTCTTCATCACCTCGCTATGCAGTCTGAGGCACTCGTCATCCTACTGCAGGAGACCCACTGCACTGATGTAGAGAAGTTGGTACTTCCAAACTACCAACTAGCTGGGACTTCTTTAAGCAGGAAGCATGGCCTTGCCACGTTTGTCCACGAGCGACTGAGATACACGCTTTTGGACCAATCTCCACCGACATCGGAGATCGAGTGGTTGTGTGTGGACGTTGATGGCTATAAAATAGTCAACGTCTACAAACCACCGCCAACGCGATTGCAAACCTTGGATCTCCCAATGTTTCCTTACCCTTGTCTGTACGCTGGCGATTTTAACTGTCGTCATGCTGACTGGGGTTACGACGACAACAGTCCGGACGGTGAGTGCTTGGTTGGCTGGGCAAATATTAATTGTCTTGCCCTCCTATATAATGCCAAGGACGCTGCCAGTTTTTATTCTGGCCGCTGGAACATTGGCACCAATCCAGATCTAGCTTTTGCTGGCGTAGGTCCAAACAGTCGCTTACCGGATAGACGTGCCCTTGAAAAGTTCCCCAGGTCACAACATTGACCTTCGCTTATTACACCACCAAGGTTTGCTATGGCAGTGCCAAGCATGCCTGTTAAGCGATGGAACTTTCGCAAGGCCAAATGGAGTCACTACATTGCTTTGACGAATAAATTCGCAAAGACTTTGTTGCCGCCTGATTCACTTGATGTGGATGCGGCTTACCAGGACTTCTGTAACACCATTAAGAAAGCAGCCAATGAGCCAAAAGACTATTCCACGCGGGTATCAAAATAATTATATTCCGTGTTGGGATGCAGAGTGTGAATCCCTCTATAAAACCTTTCTGCAATCTCCTCAGGGAGACGACTCAAGTTTGGCTGCTACAGCTCTGCTTGCCAAGCTTGACAGGAAGCGGAGGGATCGATGGTCCGAAGCAGTTCGGAGCATTGACTTCTCACACTCTAGTCGAAAAGCATGGAGTATTTTGAACAACCTTACTGGTAGGTCACGACACTCTCCTCGTCACTGTCCCGTTTCAGCCGATGCTATTGCATCTCAGCTGGTTAGAAATGGGAAATACGAGGCTGTTGATCGCAAGTCATCTCGACTTGTCTTTCAAGAAGTGTCAGACCTTTGGAGGGTCACAACACCAGACACAGTAAATATCTCTGACAATTTTGCACAGAGAGAATTTGCTGTTGCCCTTCAACATTTAAAACCAGGTAAAGCTTCGGGACCTGATTCCATCTGCCTCGAGCTTATACTCCATGCTGGAGCTGCTTTGAAGTCCTGGTTACGTGACTTCATTTCTTCCTGTTTGCGCCGACTCAAAATTCCCAAGATCTGGAGAAGAGCGCTTGTGGTCGCGATCCCAAAACCAGGAAAGCCCGTGGGGGACCCAAAGAGTTATCGACCAATATCTCTGCTCTGTGTCCCCTACAAGATTCTCGAGAGGCTTATCTACGCCCGCGTTGAACCATTAATCGATCCACTGCTCCCTAAAGAGCAGGCTGGGTTCCGACACGGGAAGTCAACCGTAGATCAAGTTGTTCTACTAACCCAGAACATCGAGGATTCTTTCGAGGCTAAAAAGAAGGCCGGTGCCGTATTTATCGATCTGACAGCTGCTTATGACACTGTCTGGCACCGTGGCCTTACCTGTAAGCTGCTGAGACTACTTCCGGATAAGCACATGGTCAAAATGATCATGGAGCTTGTCTGAAATCGAAGTTTCACCCTTACCACCGGTGACAGCAAGCAAAGCAGGCTACGACGTCTTAAAAACGGCGTTCCTCAGAGATCGGTGTTGGCTCCCCTCCTATTTAGCATCTATACGTACGATCTTCCTTCTATGATTTCCAGAAAGTTTGCTTATGCTGATGATCTAGCATTGTTGCACTCTTCTGGAAACTGGAAGGACTTGGAGGGGACCTTAAGCCAAGACATGTCCACAGTTTCAGCGTATCTCCAGACTTGGAGGTTGAAGCTCGGTCACACTAAGACGGTGACGGCAGCCTTTCACTTTAACAACCGAGAGGCCAAACGTGAGCTAAAGGTCTACAACAATGATAGACTTTTACCGTTATGTCCAACCCCTAATTATCTTGGGTTAAACTGGACAGATCGCTCACGTTTCGTCACCATTTAGTGGCATTGCGCAAAAAACTATCCTCGTGCGTCACACTGCTGAGGCGACTCGTGGGCTCGGGATGGGTTGCTGGTGCTAAAACACTACGCATAGCCACCTTGTCTCTAGTCTACTCAGCAGCTGAGTACTGTGCGCCAGTCTTGTGTCGCAGTGCTCACACTAGCCTCATTGACAGTGTCTTGAATGACGTCTTGCGCATAGTTACTGGATGCCTGCGTCCCACTCCAACGGACCACCTACCTGCACTCTCAGGCATCCAGCCAGCTGAGCGTCGCCGAATGGGAGCGACACTCTCCTTGGCTCACCGTGGATCTCTGGACCCCGATCATATCTTGTATGGTCTTTTAAGTGGGTCCTCAGATACTCGCCAAGTGAGACTAAGATCCAGACGCCCATTTGTGCCAACTGCGCGGAATCTTTTGAACAACCTTGCCAGACTTGGCATCCGCGCCTCTGAATGGACAAATCACAAATGGAAAACGGAGTACTGTGAAAATGTTTCTGGGCTCCGTGGTTTTGTGCCCGAGACCGGTGCCAGGCCTGTTGGAATGGGCTTACCCCGAGCAGCTTGGGTTAAGCTCAACCGCCTGCGGACTGGTGTTGGGCGATTCCATTCATCCATGCACAAATGAGGTCTCGTTCCTTCACCGAATTGCGAGTGTGGCGCCTCTAAGCAAACCGCAGACCATGTTCTAACAGCGTGCCCTATACATCGGGTACCACATGGAGCACGAGGTCTGACGGTTTTGGATGACGAAACTCGATGCTGGCTTAATGACATCACTGCCAGCATCTGATTCAGGTAGTACAGCAGTCTGGGGTAGTAAAAGGATAAACCCTCGGCCCCAGTCCTGTTTGTGTCTGACCTGGAGTGGATACCCTTCAAACGACGACGACCACGACGACGACGAGGACACTACAGCTTGTTGTTGACTCCAGCTGAAATCAGCTGGGGTCAACAAAAGTGTTATTTAAGGTTGTATAGAAAAAAATTTCATACTCTTTAGATAGAGATACCGTTACTTAAATGTTGCAATAAAATATTATTTCGGATTGAAAAAGCAAGTTTTCGAAAGGTAGTCAACTTTCGTAAATGGCCGAAAAGCAGAGATTGGTTTCAGAAAGTTAACGACTTCGGCGGTTTGATTGATCGTATGATTAAAATTAAAATTCTTTCACAGTAGGAATCCCATTAGGGAGGTTACTGCAGTTCACAGAAGAAGAAACTCTATTTCAGCGAAATCTAATTTCATTATTAAAATGCTTCGATCTTAGCAACAACAAATGTTTTCAAAATTCACTGGACTTTTTAAACAATTTTGAAAATGAACTTTTCTTATAATAAAAAGAAATACTGTACAATTCATTCTAAGAAAAAATTGAAATTTTAAGTGTCACATCGTACTTTTTTATAATTATTTCAAAATGTTATAATAAGCCTAATTTAAAAAATTTAGTTAGGATTGATTACTTTGGTGAAATAAATTTTTTTTGATTTTTGCAAGCTTTTTTTTTTCTAATAGGTTAGTCTAGCTTACATAGTAGAATATTTTATAGTTGAACTTGACTAATGCTCTGGCGTATATTTTTTGATTTTAAATTTACCGCACATTGAATTATTTATTAATACATTTCGTCAGAGCAGGACTGCCCAACCCGAGACCCGCAAAGTCTATTGTTGAAGCCTACCAAAGAATTTGTAATTACATAATTGATTAAATTATTGTAATGCTTTGAATCAATCCAATGACTCGCAGAAAAATTGGAATATATAGGCTAATTTTTTGCTTTATATAAGAATAAAACACGTAGATATATCAAACTGGTGACCTTTTTTGTTTGGTCTTTAACTAAATTTGTAGTCCGAATTCCTGTTATCAAGGAGGTTCATTTAAAAATAACACATTAAAAGTAAGTGAAAACAAAAAAGAAGATACTTTGATTTCTACACCGATTGCGACTCGCAATAAACTTTTCGACAAAAGTTGGACCATAATGATTAAAAGATTGAGCATCCCGGCGTCAGAGTATAAAACAACTTAACATTTTCTAAAACAGTCATTATCATCAAAATGAACTTCTACCGAGAGTAATTTGGGATTGTGATATTAATTTTATCACAATTTACGACACCGACATTGTTTCTTTCAGAATTATTTAATTTATAGTACGAATTTTGACTATAGAATATCGGTATCATAACATCGGTACAACCAATCATAGCCGTACCTGCCGGGGGGGGGGCAGGAAGGACAAATGCTCACCCAAGTTTCTAAGATTTGGAAAAAATTGAAATTTTTCGGGCAGTGACAATGATCAAACTGCAAAAAATAGTTACCAAATTTAGGTGAAGACTTTTTTTTTTGTAGAGAACACCTCGCTTTTGGGTCGAAAATTGAAAAATATGAGACTGAATTCAAATGAAGACTTTTCTTATTTTTTTTTAGAGATCACTATGATTTTAGGACAAAATTTGTTCTTGGTTTGCGAATCTCAGACAATTTTTTGTTCTATCCGTAATGTGCTAGAAAATTATGATTTAGGCAAACGTCACAAAATTTGGGCAAAACTTCATTACTCCCATATTTTTTTGGCTGGTACGCCTATGCAACCAATTAATGATATTGCACTCAAGCGTAACACAATATGTATGCTATTCGAATGTCTTTTGACTTTGTTTACGTAAATGTTCGATACAGTTCCCAGTATAATTCAAAAGTAGGGCAGAAGTCCTTTGATAATTTTCGATCACCTCAAGCAAACTGCGATAAATATTTCTTAAAACTTCACTTTTTAAATGAATCTATATAGTTCGATCTTTTGGTCATTTTTATCAAACGCTCAGTGCAACAAAGAAAAGTAGGCTATTCTATTTAAAGTTATTTCAAACATAAACTTACAAAGAGGAAAAACGAACGCACACCTTTCTAGATATTGTACTGTACAGAAAGTAACATAAAAATAAAATAGCTATTCACGCCAAGTTATTTATGCTAAATTTTAATACCGGTGCGTAGTGTTATAAAATATTTTCCACTGCTTGTTCTTTTTGCAAACAAAAATATAAGAAAAAAGCTGGATCTTTTAACTTTGCTACATTTGATGTGTCATCTGCTTGAATAAAAACAAGTCAAATAACCTCTGTTGGTGCGTTTTTCGTTAAGTTCAATATTAACATTGAAAAATGATTGTGCCATTTTTTTGTACTAATTAGAATTTTATTGGTTGATTTCATTTCAGTAACCTCTTTTTATTCTGTTAAAATTGGTCAAAAAAATGGAGTTTGAATACAATTTCAAGAAAAACACAGAGTCGAATGACATAGACTGACGCTGGCGTATAAAAAAATGATACAATTAATTATATAATGTAAAACTTCAAGCGCATAAGCAATTAATGATCTTTCTTCAATTTAGTCAAAACAAAACCTGATATTTAAACGGATAAGTTAAAACAATATTTTTTCAACCAATTTTAAAATTGTTTCTTTTTCTATGCACATTAATAAACATGATTAAGATTGATGGAAAAATATAAGACAAAATAAGCTTCATACACAAACCCATCATTCGTTTTCAAGATTTAAAATTTTTATTGATTTTTATCGTATTTCAACTCCATTTATTCTTCAGACTCGTACAAAAACGTTATACTAAAAGCAACTTTTAAGCAATACCGTACCTGCTTATTTAATGCTATATATACAGGTCCTTAAGCAACCAGAAGATCTAGCAGATAATTGCTTTCAGAGATGCCAAAATATTGTAGTGGATTGGAATTTTTAATTTACTTTTTTAGTTTTTATTTGAGACGTAACTAAAATGCTAGTTTACCCAGATTACCCTACTAGCCTGAGTAAGCTTAGCCTAAATAAAAAGTTGCAAAAGGGCTACTGGCTATGAAGTGCGTAAAACGTTCTTAAAATTAACTAGTAACACTACCGGAAGGATGGGGAAAGTACTGGTAAACGCTTAAGTTTGACAAATGTCAATTTGTGATAATACTACTGCAAATCAAGAAACTACTTTGAAGCTGCAATCAATACGAAAAACAAAAACATGTCGCAATGCTTGCAAAAAAAACTTTCAATGACCCTAAAAATATAACTTTTTTTTATAAAGTATCGCGGTACCGGTACTCGGTACCAAGTACCAAGTACCGAAGATACCGTTACAAAAGTACCGCGGTACTTTTGTACACGGTACTGCCCACCTCTGCTTAATAGGCCTACAACATGCACCACTTTTTTGTTGTTGTCGGCCGCATTGCATAGTTAGTTTTCATTCATGGCTGCTAGTGAGTTATGGTAAGTAAATAAAATTATAGACATATAAAGTTCTAAGTTTCATTGACAATGGCTTTTTACTCCTACCAATTGTAATGGAACAATATGTCACCATTTTTAACAATTGAAAGTATTTAAACACAAATCGTAAAGCATTGTAGGCGCATTGATGATTTCTTTAATCTTATTTGCACGCAAATAAACTTGCAAAATCAATCAACTGAAGCAGTTATTGTCACACTAAAGCTGCTAACAAAAATTGTATAATCAACAATTTGTACTAAAAGTGAACCAAAGTAGCTTTGGTTATAATTGCTATAAAAAAGGAAGAAATTCGTAACAGAAAGACGCAAGTAAATTTTGTACGGTGGCCATGTCAAACATATTAGCCATCACGGCGTCTTTAACTACTTGGCCACGGTGCCATTTTTTCATTCATTCATCGTTTGAAGAGGTATTCACTCCAGGTCAGACATAAACAGAACTGGGACCGAGGGTTTATCCTTTTACTACTCCAGGCTGCTGTACTGCCTGGAATGCTGCTGTATTGCCATTTTTTTATAACCAACATGCATTGGAAACACATTTTTTTTCTCCTACATGAGAAAAATAATAAGTTTTTTACCAAATTTTAAATTGGTAAACATTTTTTCATATATTCAATAAATTAGAAAAGCTTTAATTAAAAATTGCTCACTGTCGTAAAATTACGTTCTTGATAAAGATTCGAGTTTGCAATCTTAAACTATTTACTTCTGTAATAAACGGCCGTTTAAACTTAAAGTGCGCGGTGCTTTAATTCCTCCGTATTACTGTTTTTGTTTGTTGAAATTGCGACTAAATTGTGACTTCAGTGTAAGCTACTAGTTCACTGGTTCCCAAACTGTGGGCCATGGCCCAGTAGTAGGCCATGAGACCATTTTCAGTGAGCCATAGAGCTATTTCCAAAAATTGTACCCTTGTATAATAAAAACTGTATGTTTTTATGTTTTTAAATTAACAGTTTCAGTATCAGTATCAGTATCTTTTATTTCTGCTCCGCCACAATAAAAACAGAAAGAAATAAACAAACATATAAAACTATAGCAGAAAAAGAAAAAGGGAGAAGCAACAAAACGTTAACGTTAAACGTTATAGCATACAACACAGTATCATCTGCATACTTAGTAGATATCTTTGATTTTTTGAACACTCTAAATCTGAAAATACAAGAGAAAGAAAAAAAATTATTCACTTTGTGGACTTGATTAACGCATTTATTGAGAAATTGTGAAACTGGAGACGTAAAGTACAGAAAGGCAATTTTTCATTGTTTAGCAGTCTGGCTAATATTTCTAATTTGGACGATGAGTTGAAAACCAATGTTGCTCAACATCTTGAAAAGCTAGAATGCGAATTCAAAACATACTTTCCCAAAATCAGCAGAGATGACCTGTCACTTGAAAGAAATCCGTTTCGGCTTTCCTCTGAAAAAATAGAAGACGAACAGCAGGATCAATTCATTGACATGAAAAACGACTCCAGATGTCAAAATGTGTTTGAAGCTTTCCCAGTCACGGATTTCTGGCTAAAAACAGCATTGTCCGATTAAAAAGTCGTTTTCTTGATTTCTGGCTAAAATTAAAAATCAGAAAAATTAAACAAAAGCTAAAAACAGACATCTGAATGTCAACAAAAATAAGCAAAATAGTTATGAAATTATGGGTTGGTGATGATGACATGGAGGAAAAAACACAAGAAAATAATCAAAAATCACAAAAATAGTGTTGAAAACGAGAATAACAGAAAGAAGAACTGTGATTATGACACAAGATTCAACAGTTGACTCGAGAAATAGATTTATTGCTGTTATGATACAAAAAACTTGGTAAAATAGACAGCACTGTGGTTAAAATAAAGCTTTTCATGACAATCTGTGTATTTTTCAAAGTTTGTGCATGAACTTTTGTTTTCAAAAGCAATAAAAACACTATTATAAAATTTTTCCAAATTGTAACTTTTATCTAATATCTTACCATCAAACGAACTTATAAATCATGATAAAAGAAAATTCTTAACAAATTGTGATAATTTTTTATAACTAACGACAACAATACGTAAAGTCGAGAGAATTTTTTAAAATAAAAATGTAACAGACCAGTTGAAAACATAGAAATTGATATGCTCTACAAGTTACATGCATAATAGATTAAGAAAGTTTAGGTTTATAAATCAAAATACGCAAGTAGTGACTTCAAATTGAAAAATAAAAAAAATTTGTTGGTCTAACCTTTGAAACAACAAACTTAGTTATTGAAACGTGAACAAAGTAAAATGTAGATTTGTTTCCAAAAGTTTGCTTGTAAAAATGCAAAATTAAATCATGCTGAAGCGTAATGTTTCAGATTTTTTGAGGCACAAACGGTTTCAACTTAAACTAGTTAAAATTTGTAAGGTTGACTGATTTTTATCATAAAGTTAATTTAAAGCATCGCATTTAGGTCACATGATGAATAAAAAGTTGCTAAAAACAGATATTGATTTGCAAACCGAACAATTTTTAACACCAAATTTGCTATTTTTCAATCAAGACGGTTTCAACTTGAGGGAATCTTGTGAAATTTTGTGATGCTAAATACCAGTGGCGGCTCGTGGCTTTCATTAATGGTGGGGCCAGCAAAACAATTATTGAAATGTCAAAAACTTTCATTCGTAGACTACCTAAATTTAAAGGCGGGGTAAATAAATTTTTAGCAAAAAATGCGATATTCGCTATCGCGATAGCGATATTGTCGTATTCGCTGGTGAGTAATTTGACACCATTTACTGGAATAGCTTGTTTGAAGTTAAATTATTTTGATCTGGAAATACGAAAATCACACAAAATATAAATAAACTAAGCATGTTATTCATAAATGAAAATGAACATAACTGATAAATAACCACAGCTGTGAAAAAACATGCGCTGAAAAGCAGAAACTGCTGTCTCACAAAACAATGCACAACATCACCCAATATCAACTGAATAATAACTAATTCTTTAAGGCTGCACACGGACAGGCGCAGGCGCAGCTAACGTCCGCTTATAAGTTACGTCTGTTTGGGCCAGACATCGCTGGCCCCAATTTTGTGCTATTGACTTGCATAGTAAAATCTTCACAAAGCGCGGCGCGTGAGTTGGTTGGCTTTAGATGTAAATATATAAGAGTAAATGGGCCAGAATATGTGGGCCCCTCTGGATCGTTTTGAAAAGACGTCAGAAAATATTTGAAAATATTTGAAAATATTTCTCGTTTTTCGGTTAACTGTTATCTTGGCACGCATGTAAACATTTTGATATTTAATATAGGGTTTTTCTTTAGAAATTCACATATTATTAAGTCAAATTTTTAGTGGGGCCCAGCCCCTGTGGCCCCTATGTACGAGCCGCCACTGCTAAATACCTTCTAATGTAAAGTAGATTGAAAAAACTTAGGTTACAAGATGAAAAAACTCTTTAAGTCAAAAATTGATATCTTTTCATGAAGAGATGAGTCTAATAAACTTGATTAGTCAACTTTTTGTTAGTTTACTTTGAAATGTTTGTATTGTTGCTTAGTATTTAAAACAAACGAATCGATATTTAGTTAAACTAAAACCTTTCATGCGACTCTTTTCCCTTTGGCAAGAAAAAACTAAGTAAAATGAGAACCGTGCAAAAGTCGAAATATTTGCTTCTGTGCAACAATTATACAAAGAGTTTGACAAAATTACAACATTTGTGCAATTAAGAAAACAATTGTGACAAAAATTTTGAGATTGAGTTGTTGCTATGCATTGAAAAATTGGCAAAAATCTAACACAAAGTAGAATTTTTTACGGTTTGGTTCTAAAAACTAACAAACTTCTGCAACGAAGAAACGTACACTTTTCAGGAAAAATTTTTTAGATTTTTTAAGCAAGCTAGTGTTTCCGTAACTTTTAAGACACTTGGAAAAAAGGTCGGCCTTTCAAAAAGTTAAATTTTTTTTACGTAAAAAGAATCTAGTGTTTTCATACAAAAAACTTTACAATGTGAGGCTCTTGAGAGAATTTTTAAATAGGGACAATAAGGGTTAAAGTTTTTACAATTTTAAGAATCTGACCAGAAAATCTCCGTGTGAAAAAATGTATAAAATTATATTCATGGATCAATTTTTAATTCAATTAATGAAGCTTTTGGTTAAAACGTTTATTTCGAGAAAGAAAAACTAAAGTATTTTTGGTTAAACTAGCGCAATAATTTAAAACTTGACCACAAAACGTTGTAGCTGAAAAATGAAACTGAAAAGCCTAATTTTTAATACCTGTAGATGTTTTCTTTGACATGGTTGATGTCCACACCTTTTTTTCAGAGGTTAACAATGTTCAAGATAAAAAAGTGAATTTGTTGGTTTCTTTATTTGTGTTTCTTACCCCAAGCAAAAGCGTGTCCTGAAAGCAAAATTTTTTAGCTATTTTTTTAAAAAATCCTGATTTTTCAAAGGTTTATTTTCAGATTTCGAGTTAGTCAATAAGTTTATTAAATAATTTCAGCTTGGTTTGTTTTTATTTAGACATAAGAACTACCTGTGATAGGACTTGATAGGATAAATCTTATTATAGTTTCAAAAAACAACCGACTTTTCTTGAAATTGATCTTACTTTCGTTGGTCTTCTTTGACTTCAAACTGTATGTTAATTTTAGAAAATTTAGTTGGTAAAGTGAATTAAAACGTTCAGTTTTATGATGAATTTTCTTATTAAAAGTAAAAAAATGTAAAACTTTTTAACATAAACAGTTGCAATTGACTGGGGATCAAACTAAACTTAAGTCGGTGTTTTGAAATCAAATTTTTTGGGTCAAGCTTGTAATGAAATTTTCTTTTTACGGAAAATTGTTAAAAACTATAAAAATCAAGGTGCATCATAGAAAGTTTTCGCTTACTCTATTTTTTACTCTGAAAATTAAGGTAACCAGATTTTCAAACTCCGATCATGAATATGTCACAGTTTTAACAGGAAACGAAATACGCTATGAACAGGATACGGCCAGCTTCTGTGTGAGAGGAGACTTTGACACACGTTGTTACGCTTACAGAGATTACGGGTAGCTTTCTTATTATTAAAAGTTTATAAAACGACCAAAAGATTAAACGTAGTTGGAACTGAATTCATTTTTGAAATTAAAATGTTAACACTACAATGCGAATTCATACTCCATAAAAATAATAACTATGTTTGAATTCGGTTTACTAAATAATAAAGAAAAAAGACGACTTTTTTATTATGAAACATCTGCTTATTGAACACGAATAATCTATCAATAAAAATTTTTTGTTTAAAACTTTTAAGAATTACTTTGACTGCGAATAAAAATCAAGGTTGTCACGAAAAAAAATTCAACAAGGGTGTAACAAAAAATCAAGCTTGTTTAGAAAAAAAGTTAAACATAGGTATTATAAAAATCAAGGTTGCTTAAAGAAAAATTGAGATTGGGTATAACAAAAATCAAGACTGCTTAGACAAAAAGTTTTAAAATTGAATAAAGGTACCTAAAAATCAAGCTTTCTTAGGGGAAAAAATTAAATGTAGGTATCTAAAAATCAAGGTTGCCGAGAAAAAATGAAGCAAAGGTATAACAAAAATCAAGGTTACCAAGAAAAAAATTAAGTATAGATATAACAAAATCAAGTTTGTCTAGAAAAAATTGAGGTTAGGTATGACAAAAATCAAGGTTACCAAGAAAAAAAATTAAGCATAGAAATAACAAAATCAAGTTTGTCTAAAAAAAAATTGAAAGTAGGTGCAACAAAACCAAGATTGTTAAGAAAAATTAAACAAAGATATGACAAAAAGCAAGATTGTTTAGAAAAAAATTGAAGGTAGGTGCAACAAAATCAAGATTGTTAAGAAAAATTAAACAAAGGTATGACAAAAATTAAGGTTGCCAAGAAAAAATTAAATAAAGGTATAAGGAAAATTGAGAATGTCAAGAAAAAATTGAAATTAGGTATAACAAAAACAAGGCGGTTTAGAAAAAAAAATAGAAGATAAGTATAATAAAAATCAAGGATATCAAGAAAAAATTAAGCAAAGGTATAACAAAATCAAGTTTGTCTAGAAGAAATTGAGGTTAGGTATGACAAAAATCAAGATTACCAAGAAAAATTAAACAAGGTTATGACAAAAATCGAGGTTGTTAAGAAAAAATTGAAGATAGTTATGACAAAAATCAAGGTTATTTAGAAAGAAATTGAGTTTAGGTATGACAAAAATTAAGATTGTTAAGAAAAATTAAAGATAGGTGTGACAAAAATCGAGGTTGCCAAGAAAAAATTAAACAAAGTTATGAGAAAAATTAAGGTTACCAAGTAAAAATTAAACGTAGATATAGCAAAATCAAGATTGCCGAGGAAAAAAATTGAAGATAGTTATAAAAAATTAAGTTTTTTAAGAAAAGTTAAACAACGGTATAACAAAATCGAGGTTGTTAAGAAAAAATTGAGAATAATTCTAACAAAAACCAAGGTTGTTTAGAAAAAAAATTAAAGGTGGGTGCAACAAAAATCAAGTTTGTCTATAAGAAATTGAGGTTAGATATGACAAAAATCAAGGTTACCAAAAAAAATTGAAGGTAGATGTGACAAAAATCAAGGTTGCCTAGGAAAAATTAAGCAAAGGTTTGACAAAAAACAAGGTCATTTAGAAAAAATTGAGCAAAGGTATAACAAAAATCAAGTTTCTCTAGAAGAAATTGAGGTTAGGAATGACAAAAATCAAGGTTACCAAGAAAAATTAAACAAAGATATGACAAAAACCATGATTGTTAAGAAAAATTAAACATAGGTATGACAAAAATCAAGGTTGACAAGAAAAATTAAGGTTAGGTATCACAAAAATCGAGGTTGTCAAGAAAAAAATTGAAGATAGATATCTAAAAATCACGGTTGACTAAGAAAACGTTTGAAGAATTAAACAAATGTGTGACAAAAATCAAAGTTGTCTAAAGAAAAACTTTTAAAATTTTAACAAAGATATAATAAAAATCACAAATCAACTTTACAACCTGAATATCCCATATTTTGGCCATGACTCCAAACGTGTTTTAATTAAACTTAAAAACATTATTAAATCTAAATTTAAAATAACTTTAAAAATAAATCCTGTCTATAAAACGTTTAAAGTCTCACATTATTTTCAATTGAAGACTCGTGTTCCCCCCGCACTATGCTCAAACATTGTGTATCAATTTTCATGTTCGTGCGATTCGAACCTGACGTACATTGGTATGTCAACTCGTCATCTGAGCATTAGGGTGAGGGAGCACTTAGGTTTCCATTTAAAGACTGAAAGCTCCGTCAAGGATCATATCATGTCATGTCATAGTTGCTCCAATATAAAATTCAGCGTTAATTTGTTTAAAATAATCAAAAAAAGTAGTTCTAATTTTGAAACCAAAATTCATGAAGCGTTATTGATAAAAAAACATAACCCCAAACTTAACCTAAAATTATTTGCTAATGGTTCATCATTTTTATTAAATATATTTTAGATTAGTATTTGTGTTATTTGGTTTTGATGTATTGGTATTGTTGTTGTCATTATGGCGGTCGCATTTCGAATGATTTTCTTTATGTTGAAAAAAATAAATAAATAACGCGTGTAAAAAAGATGTGACAAATAATTACGTCACTCAAATCATTGACTTCGTCTTTTTAAATTACAGTACATAGTTGTTTTTTTTTAAATCATTTATTTATCTGAAGAGGGCTGAGGCAAGCCGAAAACGTTTATCATGGTTTTTTCTTTTGTTTATTTTTGTTAAAAAAAATTTTTTTTTTTTTTTAATTTATGATGAATACATTTATGCTGCTATATTTAGTCGTGTTATGGATTAAGAAAACATTTTATTCTCTTCCTAAATTGTATATAATAAAAATCATGGTTGACAAAGAAAAGTTTTGAAAAATTCAACAAGGTGTAACAAAAATCAAGCTTGTATAGGAGAAAATTGAAGATGGGAACGACAAAAATCAAGATAAACTTTTAAAAATTCAACAAAAGTATAATAAAAATCATGGTTGACAAAGAAAAGTTTGGAAAAATTCAACAAGGGTATAGCGAAAATCAAACTTGCTTAGAAAAAAATTAAAATAGGTATCTAAAAATCACGGTTGACTAAGAAAATATTTGAAGAATTAAACAAATGTGTAACAAAAATCAAGGTTGACTAAAGAAAAACTTTTAAAAATTTAAAAAGGTATAATAAAATTATGGTTGACAAAGAAAAATTCTGAAAATTCAGCAAGGACGTAACAAAAATCAAACTTGTTTAGAAAAAATTGAAAATTGGTGTGACAAAAATCAAGTTTGTCTAAAAAAAATGAAGAAAGTTATAAAAAAATTAAGATTGATTAGAAAAAAAATTAAACAGTTATAACAAAAATCAAGGTTTTTTAGAGAAAAAAGTTTTAAAATTGAATAAAAGTATCTAAAAACCAAACTTTTTTAGGGAAAAATTTAGAAATTAAACATAGATATAACAAAAATCAAGACTAAGTTTTGTAATGCACAAAGAAACCTATACAAGCAATCTCGGTAAAAACATGGGAAAACTGTGTATTGACCTGACTTGTCCAAACTTGCACTTTGTGGAACATATTTTGGTAGGTTTTTTTGTTTTTTTCTATGGAGCGCTTAAAAACAGGAAAAGCTTTGACTTTATTGCTTTAAAATCTTGCAGAATGTCTTGAAATAATCTTATGTCTTGTTTTAAGTCTTGGGTAGGAATCAAACTCGGGATTACCCACTTTTTATAGAGTTAGGCTTGAAATCTTACACCTGTCTTGGACAAGAAACGAACTTAGGACTACTGATTTTCTTAGGGTTAGGTTTTCTATTGTCTTGGGTAGGAGTCAAACTCAGGATTACTGTCTTTCGTAGGGTTAGGGTTTATACTGTCTTGGGTGGGAGTCAAACTCAGGACCACTGACATTCTTAGGATTAGGATTTATACTGTTTTGGGTAGGAGTCCATCTCAGAACCATTGTCTTTCTTAGATTTAGGGTTTATACTGTCTTGGTTAGGAATCAAACTCAGGACCTTTCTTATGGTTTGGCTTTATATTATCTTGGGTGGGAGTCAAACTCAAGACTAGGTCTTTCTTAGGTTTAGGATTTATATTGTCTTGGATAAGAATTGAACTCAGGACCATCGTCTTTCTTAGGAATAGGAATAAGAATAGAAATAGGATTAGAATTAGGAGTAGGATTAGGAATAGGAGTAGGATTAGGAATAGGAGTAGGATTAGAAATAGGAGTAGGATTAGAAATAGGAGTAGGATTAGGAATAGGAGTAGGATTAGAAATAGGAGTAGGATTAGAAATAGGAATAGAATTAGGAGTAGGATTAGGAATAGGAGTAAGATTAGGAATAGGATTCGGAATAGGATTTGGATTTAGAATAGGATTTGGATTAGGATTTAAAATTGAATTCGAAATAGAATTCGAATCCGCCACTGCTCTCTAGCGCCACCCTCCGCCACCACTCCTGCAATGACGTCAGCGCTCCTGCTCTCTAGCGCCCTCTAACGGACCCCAACCAAATGACGCATTACATACTACTTGTGTCATAAAAGTTCTAGGATTCTGCTTTCTGTGTAAGCTTTAGTTGAGCTACAGGACTAAGTTAAGTAGAAGATGATTTAGTAACTTCTTGAGAGAATTTAACCGCAATTTCAACTTACTGTAACATTTATTTAGCATTTCAGGTGTGAAAGAAAATAATTTACATATTTACTGCCGTTTTACAATTTTTTTTTGCTTGGTAATTTAGTAATGACAACAGAACAACGAACCAGCCTCAATTTCTAGTCCGTTTGGGAAAATCTCTTGTTAATCCAACTTCCTGTAGAAAGTTATTATTGGTGATAAAACATGGGTTTTTGAGTATGACCTAGAGACCAAACCTCAGAGTCCCCATTGGAAGAGTCCTCCATCACTATGAATGAAAAAAACAAGGTAGTCAAAGTCCAAAATCAAGTTCATGTTGATAGCATTTTTTGAAGTCAGAGACATGGTCCATTATGAGCAAAGCAAACGTTGCAGGATTTTTTTATAAACAAGCTGATAGACAGTTTGACCCTGCGGCAAAGATTCATAATGGACCATGTCTCTGACTTCAATTCAATTTAATTCAATTCAATTATATTTGCAATCAAGGTATTACGTTTTGAAGTTCTTATTGAAAAAGTGATTGCGAAATAGTAAACAACGGCTAAACGATATACGTTATTACACGCACAACGTCAATTGTGCGTGGTCGCCGTACCCTATTGCGCTTCAATTGCGCGTCAATTGACTTCAAAAAATGCTATCAACATGAACTTGATTTTGGACTTTGATTGCCTTGTTTTTTTCATTCATAGTGATGGAGGACTCTTCCAATGGGGACTCTGAGGTTGGGTCTCTGGGTCATACTCAAAAACCCATGTTTTATCACCAATAATAACTTTCTACAGGAAGTTGGATTAACAAGAGATTTTCCCAAACGGACTAAAAATTTGAGGCTGGTTCGTTGTTCTGTTGTCATTACTAAATTACCAAGCAAAAAAAAATTGTAAAACGACAGTAAATATATATAAATCAAATATAAATCATCTTCCACTTAACTTAGTCCTGTAGCTCAACTAAAGCTTACACAGAAAGCAGAGTTCTAGAACTTTTATGACACACCTCGTAGCTATGCGAATCTGCCTTTTCAACTTTTAAATGTGAAGACTAAGCAACAAAATTGTCTTGAAATTGAGCAAGATATTCGTTATTCTCTCTCGTCAACAGAGCCAAGAATTAAGAATCTTGTAGCAAATGTGAAGGCACATCCTTCTCATTGAAAAATAAATGGTTAGCAACTGTTTTATCTATTTTTCTGTCACAGTTTCATAATAAAATATTTTATGTCCACACAGGTTGTTTGTTTTGTGCTATTTATCCTCATGACTCGCGAGACAACGACGGAAGCGATAAACACAGGGCACCTGTTTTACCGCATAAACCAGACACGCTTTCGGATCTGGAGGAGATTCCGAGGAGTACTTGTGTCTGGTTGCTTTTCTGTAGAATATTGCTACAATTTGTAGTGCTTGCCAGAAACCACAAAGCATGAGAAATGAAACAGGGATTGATACTTGGGTATACAGAAAACCTACAAACACCAATCTAATTTTGAATTTTAACGCGCTGTGTCCCACTAAATGGAAGTCTGGATTAATTCTATGTTTTTTAAATCGAGCCAAGCGTATTTGTTCCTCCGATTTTTTGTTTGATAAAGAAGTTAGTATGTTAAAAAAGATGTTTTTGAATAATGGTTATCCTTCATCGTTTTTTGATAAAATTCTTGCGAGCTTTCAATCTTCTAACAAATTTTCTCAAAACGCTTTGAAAATAGTTTTTGTATACCGTATTTGGGTGAGGAATCACATCACTTTGCAAATCGTCTTTCTGCATCAATGAAAAACAAGTACAATTTAAAAATATCTCCTATCTATAAAACTTTTAAAGTAGTAATTATTTTCAGTTAAAATCCAAAACTCCTGTGGCTCTTTGCTAAAATGTTGTCTATAAATTCTCGTGTTCGTGCGATACGAACAAGACATACATCGGTATGTCCTCCAGACATTTGATTACTAGAGTCCGGGAGCATCTGAATTTCAAAAGTCTACAGGATAATGCAATTAAAGATCATATTTTGTCGTGTGAAAAGTGTTCTAATAATCGGTTTGATGAAAACAATTTTGAAATAATACGTAAATGCAAATCAGAATTTTGTTCCAAGATTCACGAAGCTCTACTCATAAAAAAGTTAAGTCCAAAATTATATCGACAAATGTTCGCAAACGGAGCTTCATATTTATTGAATATATTTTAATTGTAATATTTTTCCTTTTTTTCTTCAATGACATCATAATCTGAAATAATCTGAAAAAACTTGTATCAATTTAGTTTCTCTCTCGTTTTGATTTTAAAATTTAGCCTGTTAGTCAAAAGTACAGCTTTTTTTAAAAAAATATACATTGTTTTTTGCTGTTGTTAATTTTTTATGTGTGTGTGTAAATTTAAAGTTAATTAATATTACTAAAATTTTAGAAACCTGATGAGGGCTGAAGTAAGCCAAAAACGTTCGTCTTTAAATAATAATTTTTTAATGTTTGTTTAATAAATGCTGAATCCATTATGGCTGCTTTTTTCAATTGTTGTCTGGTTGAAATAAACATAAAGATAAAAAAAAATAACCCAGAGGCCAAACGTGAGCTAAAGGTCTACAACAACGGTAGACTTTTACCGTTATGTCCAACCCCTACTTATCTTGGGGTAAAACTGGACAGATCGCTCACGTTTCGTCACCATTTAGTGGCATTGCGCAAAAAACTATCCTCGTGCGTCACACTGCTGAGGCGACTCGTGGGCTCGGGATGGGGTGCTGGTGTTAAAACACTACGTATAGCCACCTTGTCTCTAGTCTACTCAGCAGCTGAGTACTGTGCGCCAGTCTTGTGTCGCAGTGCTCACACTCGCCTCATCGACAGTGTCTTGAATGACGCCTTGCGCATAGTTACTGGATGCCTGCGTCCCACTCCAACGGACCACCTACCTGCACTCTCAGGCATCCAGCCAGCTGAGCGTCGCCGAATGGGAGCGAAACTCTCCTTGGCTCACCGTGGATCTCTGGACCCCGATCATATCTTGTATGGTCTTTAAAGTGGGTCCTTAAATACTCGCCAAGTGAGACTAAGATCCAGACGCCCGTTTGTGCCAGGTGCGCGGAATCTTTTGAACAACCTTGCCAGACTTGGCATCCGCGCCTCTGAATGGATAAATCACAAATGGAAAACGGAGTACTGTGAAAATGTTTCTGGGCTCCGTGGTTTTGTGCCCGAGACCGGTGCCAGGCCTGTTGGAATGGGCTTACCCCGAGCAGCTTGGGTTAAGCTCAACCGCCTGCGGACTGGTGTTGGGTAATTCCATTCATCCATGCACAAATGAGGTGTTGCTCCTTCACCGAATTGCGAGTGTATCGCCTCTAAGCAAACCGCAGACCATGTTCTAACAGCGTGCCCTATACATCGGGCACCACATGGAGCACGAGGTCTGACAGTTTTGGATGACAAAACTCGATGCTGGCTTGATAACACCACTGCCAGCATCTGATTCAGGTAGTACAGCAGTCTGGGGTAGTAAAAGGATAAACCCTCGGCCCCAGTCCTGTTTGTGTCTGACCTGGAGTGGATGCCCTTCGAACAATGACGACGACTCGCAGGAAAGAGACGGAGGCGCTAATACGTTGGGAAAGCAATTACTCCAAACTGCTTCCGGAGATGACAAGATATTGCTGTCCGCTTGAAATTTTTTATTATGCTTTTTAATTTTATAGAAATATGACTGAAATTTAGAACGCTTGCCAAGACCATCAAGCAGGGGAAAATGCCGTTAAGTGTCTTTCCCAAAAACACAAAGAAGCGCAAGTAGGTTTTGAACCAATACCATTTCGACCACAATCACGACGCTCTAACCTCTCGATTACTTTTTTTTGTTTTATCTCTATATTTATCCTCCTGACTCGCAGGAAAGCGACGGAGGCGCTAATACTTAGGGTAGGCAATTACCCCGACCTGCTTCCGTAGATGCCAAGATATCGCTGTCCGCTTGTAAATTAATAGAGATATGACTTTAATTTAGAACTGCTTGCCAGGACCACCAAGTAGGGGAATGTGCTGTAAAGTGTCTTTCCCAAGGACACAAAAAATGGCGCGAATGGGTTTTGAACCGAGACTGTGTTGGTCACAAACACGGGCGCTTTAACCACTCGACCACGCTGCGAATAATGCAGACAACGCAAAACAAACAATGCAGACTAGAGAAGTCTGCAAAATGGATCCGTAACTTTGGTAGAAGAATTGGCTTTTGTAAAGCCCGCAAAGCTGAGGCTTGTGGATCGAACGAAGGTGCGCGTTTTTCTTCAAACTGGCCTTAACGGCACTTTCCTCTGCTTCGTGGTCTTTGCAAGCAGTTCTAAATTTCAGTCATATCGCTATAAAACTAAAGAACACAATAAAAAATTTCAAACTAACAGCAATATTTTGGAATTTCCGGAAGCAGGTCAGGGTAATTACTTGCCCTACATATTAGCGCCTCCGTTGCTTTCCTGCGAGTCAGAAGGATAAATTATAAATATAGAGATAAAATAAAAAAAAGTATTATACAAAAAAACTAACGCTTTTGGCTTACTCAAGCCGTCATTAGGTTTCTGCAATTTTAGCAATATAAATTAACTTTAAATTTACACACACACTAATAATTAATGATTTTCTTTCAATGTTTAGAAATGAAGAATGTTGAATCTGCTGTAAGTGCTTTTTGCAATTGTGTGATAAAGAGAAAACAACCTTTTTCCCGAAACTTTTTAATTGTTGCAACTAAACATAATCTTAATTACAAAACCTTAAAAATAAAAATCAGTTAAAGTTTGACCTTTGTATGTTTTTGCTGATAATTCGTGGTAGAAAATAATTTTTTACTGCCCTTTCAATGTAAAAAAACGAGTCTTTTCAGAAAGTCATTGCAATTGTTTTTTTGTGGGTGAAACTAATCGGTAAGCCCCAGACTGCACCAGATGGATATAAAAAAGAGAACAACTGGAAAAAATTTTTTTTACATGTAAATGCGATATAAGGGAGGATTCTAGGTTAGTTCTAATAAAAACTGCTTATGGTGACTTATAGAAGAGACCCAAAAACTATAGCCTGAGAAAACAAAAATAAAATACTTTCTTAAAAATATGTCAATTTATGACTTGCCCAATAATTTCAAGCATACTCTTTAATAAGCAAAATTTATCATAGAATTTGTTGCATCAACAATGTGGTGCAAGTGGTTGTTTACAAGAATGTAATCAATAATAAAAAAATTATTTATAGTGATTATTTTATTATAATATTGTTGTATTTAATACAACATTTTATTTTATTTATTTATTTACTTTTTTATTTCAACTCTATGTTTATCCTCCTGACTTGCAGGAAAGTGACGGAGGTGCTAATACATAGGGTAGGCAATTATCCCGACCTGCTTCCAGAGATTCCAAGATAATGAGAGAAGTCAAAGTAGAGATAAAAAGGTGATGATGGCCAATTCTACACCAGACCCATGTACCATAAAGTGTCTTCCCCAAGGACACAACAGAATGGCCCAAGTGGGTTATAGTGATTGTTATTGTGATTACATCATAGTGATTATTATTCTATGTAGATTAGGTAAAAACCAAGGTGTGCATTTCTAGCAAAAAAATTCAGAATTTAAACGATAATTTAAATAATTTAATGAACAGAACAGAAACTAAAATATTATCATTTTTTTAATGAGAATAACAGAGTTATTAAACATTTTATGTTATAAATAAATGATTCAAGACAGGAAAGTGTATGTTTAATTTAAAATAATTCAAAAAAGATACGTGATAACCTTATTCTAATTTGTTAATTAAGGAAAACTTATTGAAAAAATAATATTTAATCTACACAGTTGATATAGTTGTATTAAACAGTAAATTAAGGTTGTTAACATGGATGAAGCACAAAACCGAATCAAAAATGAGCAACAAAAGTATCTTGACCTTGATGAAGATGAGATTTTGCAGGGATTAACAGAAGATGAATTAAAGCAATTAAATTTGGATTTGGAAGAAATGGACCCAGATGTATAACATATTCCTTCAAGTTTTAACTTTAGTTTTTTTTTTTTATCATTCTATTATTGTTTTTTTTTATCAGCAATGATGACAATTGTATTGACGAAAATGAAATATCACAAGATGTACTAGTAATAAAAATAACTTTAATAAAATTTAATAATTTGGTTTTTGTTTTTAACTTATTACTCAAAACCTTAAGATATCCAACTAACCAAATACAGAGCAACATAATATTTTTAAAAAATCTGGCATGCTGTTGTTAAAATTTAGCAAAACTATAATAATACCATATTGTATTTAACTTGCTTTCAAATTATGTAAATGTATAATTTAATTAAAGTTACAGAAATTAAAACTTTTTTTTTAATTATTAAAGGCTAAACATATGATTTTTTTGGTTTCCAAATTCCAGTAAAGTTTTATAACTACCAAATGTAACTTATTTATAATTTCATATAAACTACCAAATATAACTTATTTTATAATTTCCAATTTATTCCATTTTGCCAGCTATGAGAATACTCATAGTATTTTTAATAACATGCTTAAAATAATCTCATATAAAAGTAGTGCCATAAATTTTTTGTAGCAACACTAAAGATGTCACATATAAACACATTGGTCTGATTAAACTCTTATAAAATTTTGAGGTGTTATTATCTTAAATGCCCTAATACATTTCATATATTCTTCTTTTAGCCTTTCCCTTTAATCAGGGGTTGCCACATGTGATATTCCTGCACAGCATCCTGTTTTTAATTTCCTTTTCCTTTGCATCAACTTCCCCCATATCCTCCATCACTACATCCAGAAATCTTTTCTTTGGCCTCCCTCTTTTCCAGTTACTCCATTTCTATCACCTTTCTTCCTACATACTCTTGGTCTTTCCTTATGACATGTCCATACCTCCTCAGCCTGCCCTTTCTCTTCTTCATTCCTAACCATTCTACCTTAACTATACCCCTGATGTACTCATTTCTAATCTTTTATTGTCACTCCCATAGCAAATCTCAACATTTTTATCTTTGCAACTTTCATCTCTTCTACTTGTTTCTTTGTAACCACCACTGTCTCAAGTCCATACACCATTGCTGTTCTCACCACCAAACTGTACATTTTTCCTTTTACTCTAGCTGGTATCCTCCTGTCACAGATTACTCCCAATACTTTTCTTCATCCATTCCATCCTGCCTGCACTCTTTACCTCCCTCTCACAACTACCACTTTCTTGCACTATTGATCCCATAAATTCCTTTATTCTTGGCATTATTGTGTCCTCCATCTTCACTGTTTCTTCATCATTTCCTCTATTTACATACAGATATTCGGTCTTTGTACTTACTTTCATCCCTCTTTTTTTCAATTCCATTTTATATAATAATATTGAAAAATTTATGTGTTAAAAAATCTAGAAAGCAGAATATTAATGTAATAAAAAGACACAGTATAAAAATTAATTCAACCTCATAGCTTTTATAACAAAGCAATATCAATATGCATATTGATACTGAAAATGACTTGTTGCTGGCACATTGGCATAATGCCACTGTCAACTATAATATCTTGTATCAAATATATACTGATGTTATGTACAGTAAATTCATACCATTCCACAAAATCTTACTGTGTTTTGGTATGGAAAACCTTATAAAATTTTTTTTAAATAAAACTAGATGCTCTATTCTTCACCAATCTGGAAGTCTGTGTATTTGAAAGTATCAAAAATCAAAAGAGATAAAAATAATATTATATTTAAATTTTTTTCATGAATACATAGCATTTAAAAATTTGATTGTTTTTCATAATTTATCAAAAAATAGCTTGTGCACTTCATGTTATAAAAATTGTTTCAAAAATATTAGAGTTGCATTTGCACACTGTCCCATAGATCAGTGGTCGCCAACCATTAGAACTTCATGGATTATTAAATGTATAATTTTTAATTTGGCGGACCAGTAATATGAATTTAGAATAAAAGGTACTGTAAATATATTTATAAAAGTTTAATTTTTTTAATATGAAATACACAAATTTTACGGTAAATTAGTTATAGTTAATATTAAAAAAGAAAAAAAAGTAAGTTTACTTCAATATTACCCATTTTTAGTGTAATGGTTGTTCCTGTTTATTTGACATTAAGTATGTGGAAATTTGGCTCCAATGACGTCACTACAAGACAGAGAGTTGCATCTATTTCAAGGCGAGAGTGGTACCGTGTTTTAATTACTGTGACAGATGAAAATGTCTTCTTGCATAAATAAGTTGTTGAAAACTGGATCAAAATTTTCATTGCTTTCTCACTCAGTGATGGGCATTATTTTACAGAGAACCATAAATGAGGTCTTGATAAAGATGACTGGAATTTAACTTTAAGACTGTCGTCACAAGATAGATCAATGTAGCTTTCTTTTTTATTCATGCTTAATTTGCTCTTCGATATTAGCTACAAATGGATCTATTATCCACATATTTCCAGGCTAGGATCTTCACTTGAGTAATAAAAATCAAAATATTCTGTCAGTGACTGTAAATGCTGTTGAATAATGGATACCACTTGTCGGTTGAGGTCCTTCTCTTCTATGGATATATTCATCAAAATTTGTAAATATTTGTTGATCTCCTTCTGCCAAATGCATTTTCCACAGTGATAGTTTCTTTTAAAAAGCATCTATTTTGCCTTGTACTGTAAACATGTCCTTAACTTGTCCTTGCAAAGATATGTTTAGTTCATTTAACGGAGAAAAACATTTGCCAAGTATGCAACCTTGGCTACCCACTCATCGTCGGACAAGAGTTTTTGAAATTTCTGATTATTTTGCTGCTGAAAAAATAATTTAATTTCTTCACACAGGGTGAACAGTTGGGTCAGTATTTTGCCCCTCGAAAGCCATCTTACCTTAGAGTGCAGAAGAAGGTGAGTATACTGGGAACTCATTTCTTTGCAGAGGGTTTCAAATATTCAAGAATTGAAGGCTTTGTGTCGAACCGCATTTATGACTTTAATCACATCTAATAATACTTCATGCAGTTCTGGAGACATTTTTTTCAATAAAAGATGCTCACGATGTATAATGCAATGCATAGACATAATGTCTGGGTGATTAATGTTTTTTACCTTTGCAACAACTCCTGCACGATGTCCAGTCATGTTTGCAGCACCATCTGTACATATGTCAATACATTTTTCCCACTCAATTCTGTGTTCCATGAAATAACTATCAAGTGCTTTAAAAATCTCAAAGCTAGTTGTTCTACCTGGCAAGTTGAGTGAGCAAAGAAGTTCTTCCTGTAATTCTCCTTCACACTCAACCCTCACAAAACAAAGGAAAAGAGCCTTTTTACTTACATTCATAGATTCATCAAGTTCAATTGAATAAAATGGTGAATTTTTTACCACTTTTATAACTTGATTTTCAATATTATCAGCCATTTCTTTAATTCTGTACTCAACTGTAGCAGACATAGGAATTACCTTCAGTCTTTGAACAGCTTGTTTTCCCAAGACTGCTTCACAGGCTTGTATCATGCAAGGTTTGATTAAGTCTTCTCCAATTGTATATAGCTTTTTATTTTTTGCAATTTGAAGTGCTATCAAGTAGGAAGCCTTTAATAGGGACTTATCTTCAACAACCATATTTTTTAAACTTTTTTGTTTTTTCATACCTTTATGCATTTTTTAAAAATATTCAAGTGGTTTCTTAGCTAAATTTGGGTGTTTTGATTGCAAGTGTTTTTCAAGTTTTGACGGTTTCATGGCATCGTTAGATAAACTCGCACAACACACAATACAAAGAAGCCGTGGGTCCAGCTCATTACCAGGTTCTTCAATAAATCCAAATTTTAAGTAGCTTGAATCATATTTTCTTGATATTTTGTGTTTTTTCGCCTCCAGTTTGCATGTTCTTTCTAATGTGGTCTGACAAGGATTTTGGATGCTCTGATTCATTGATCAGCTCACTATTAACTGAAGTATCACTATTTTTATTAGTTATTTTATCTTTAGTTTTATTAAAGAAGTGCAAAATATTCATTTAATTTTTCTCACTCATTGTGGATTCTATTACCTATTTTATTTGAATCTGGAAAAGAAGAAGAAGAATTGGTAACTTGGAGCAACACTATCGGATCATCTTTGGTTAGCTCAATTAAAAAGTTATATGGATACAGCAATGTTTTGTTACTCTTGATACTTTCTATTTTGTTACCCTTCTTACCAGAACTAGTGGCTGAACTTGTAGTTGATCCTTTGTCAGAAAAAAGTTCTTTTGATAGAACTTGAGCCTTAGCCAAAAATGGGAACAAAAATGAAGTACACGCATGAAGATGCTGGTACCAGCATCATATTGTAGCCTGATACAGATTACTTTTTAAATCAAGAAATTTATGATTTTGTACCTGAATGCTTGCTAAGCCTATTTTTCTTAACACAGTAACACCCACTTCAAGAATTAGGCTTACCTGCTTACTGTACTGTACAGCTGTAGGCTATCATTAGCCTACTAGCCTGGCCTCATGTTACTGTACTGGTACTTACTTTAGTAGCCTAACTAAAGTAGCCAGCAATTACCAGTAACTTAAATGAGTATGCTAAAGTCACAAAAGAATCCTCAAAAAATTGTAAAATAGCTATAAGGTCTTCTCTTTAAAGATGTTAAACCACTCAGCTTTTTTTTCAATTATTATATTTTTGGCACCTACACTACAAATAAATCTTTTTAACCAAACAAAACTGGTTAAGTTAACTGAAACAATCCTATCCTGCCCTGCTGAAAAGAAATTGAAGTTTCCACAACCATGCAACCAGTGGTGGATATTCAAATTCAGGGGTCCGAGGCAAGGGTTTCCAAAAATTGATGTTTTCTAAAAAAAAAAAGAGCTTTGATCTCGTCTTTCACTTTTTTCTCCCAAAATCATGGTGATCTTTAAAAAAAAAGTCTTCACTTCCATTTCATCTCTGATTTTGCTATTTTCCTACCAAAATTATGGTGATCTCTAAAAAAAAGAAAAAGGTCTTTACCTCCAATTGATCTTGTATTTCCTACTTTTCGTCCTGGCTTCATAATGATCTTTAAAAAACATCTGCAGTGAAATAAAACTATATGTGCTATTTTCAAGGGGGGCCCCTAAAATCGAGGAGGGGCTTGAGGCAACTGCCTCATTTGCCTCACCCAATATTCACCACTGCATACAACTCATTTTTGGAAGGTGAAAAATCTCAGATTTTATAAAAACGCTCCATTCCAAGATTGCAAAATTTCGTTTCACTCTAGCAAACTCATTACTGCATGGATCTAACCCCAACTGTCTGAATCAATACAAGTATGGATCCACTCCAAGTTCATGCAGATAGAAAATATTTCTTTTAGATCTGGAGATCAGAGCAGTGGGCCATATTCCCAGCATGGCCAACTGCAGGTGCCTTATAATAAACTTTACAAAAAGAAAGAACAAACCATGCAAAGCAATGTCAACAAACTAAACTGAAGTATCAACTGTGTCATACTCATGGCGGCAAACCGTAATTGCCAACTATCATTTTCAAATGTCACTTAAGTACATTTGCAAAAGTACCTAAAACGTCACTCATTTAGAAGGAATTTTGCTAATAAAAGTAGCTCAAAAAAGTTTAATCTATCTTAAGTTTTGTTAATCATATTTTTTTTATTCTGAATGTTCATGATATATAAATAATGACCCATTTTTTCCCATGGCCCACCTGAATATTTTCATGGACCACAAGTTGGCGACCACTGCCATAGATCATTTAAATCACTATTACAAAATATATGACTTAAATAAAACTACATAGTGAGGCAAATATTAAAAGCTGTCATTGCTATTTTAGTCTGTGTAGAATTAGATACATATACATATTTTCTGCATATGATAAAGAGGAAATTGTATATACAGTAAGCTGCTTCATTGCTAGTAAGAGCAAAGCTTTAGTTCCAATCAGGTTCCATAATCTTCAGGACCATCTACATGTACAAAAGTTGTATTGATAGCATGCCAGATTGACAATCAAGACAGTGGACTTTTTTTTTCATCAGTGAGTTCTTTGTTTGCAGGAGATGGAAGGGAGCTGGAAAGTCCACTAAATGGCTGAACATGTTTGGATCATCCAGATCACCAGGCTCTTGTCGACATCTGAGAGAGCATAAGCTCCATTTGGATAATGATAGATGGGGCAAGATATTTTTATGTGCTCAGCTGCTGCTTTTTTGTGCCTCACCCACAGGTTGCCATAAAAGCCATACCACAATTGTGCTTTTTCAAGCAAAATACACCAATACCAGTTCAGAGGTGGTTAAGCTTGACCCACTCAAGTCTGAGAGAACCAATTCTTGGAGGTGTTGGGATGACATTCGTAGTAAATATATGGAGTCAAGAAGTGTTTCACCTATCATGCTAGACTGGTGCCTGACTAGGCGGGTTTGCTCAGCAGTTACAGTGCATCAGGCACAAATGGGTGTCTTTATTTAAGTTGCCACAGCTGTAAACAAAGTGGAGACAGAAGCTGTTTCAGCTTTGAGCACAACAAGCTAAAGACAGCACAGTTTTTGGCAGCAAAGCTCAGTTGGTTGGATGCCTGCTAAGATAAAAAGGTTATCCATTGGTGTGGGATGCAGGCATCTGGTCACTATGTGCAAGGCATCATTAATGGGCTTGTCAATAAGACAAGTATGAGCATTGTGACACCAAACAGGTGCACAGTATTCAGCCATGAAATGAACCAAGGCAAAGGTAGCTGTGTAAAGTATTGTGGCATCCACACCACAGTTTGATCCAGCTAATTGCTTTAAAAGCTCAACACAAGAAGTTAATTTCCTGCACAGTCACTGTGTAGCCCTATGCAGCTTTATGCCAAGATAAGTGATTTAGCACAAAATGGTAGGCTTGTCCATGATAATGGTTCCATTGTTAAGCTCATGTCATGCTTCCTTGTTAAAAAGATGGAAGGTTACCAATACAGTCTTTGTTGTACTGAGCTTGAATTTTCATTTGTAATGGTAGGAGGATAGGGTTACCATATCCTGAGTAAGAGTCCCCTTTAATGCCTGCCCATTGCTTGCATAGTGCATGATGGCCAAGTCATCAACATGAGCAAATTTTCTGGCAAATGTTACTGGTAGGTCATATATATAGATATTAAACAAGAGGGGAGCCAGGACCGATCCTTGGGGGATGCTATTCTTAAAGCATTGTAGCCTGCTTCGCTTTGGTGAGAGTAAAACTTTTATTAGTTCTATGATCAATGAGACCATGTGCCTGCCTGGAAGAAGACAGAATAGCTTGCAGGTGAGGCCACAGTGCCTTACAGTATTGTAGGCTGCTATGAGATTAACACCAGTCTTTTTGGATAAAAAGCTATGCTCAATTTCTTGAGTTAGAAGTGTGACTTGATCTATAGTCAATCTTTGATGCAGAAACCCAGCTCACTTTCTAGATAGCAGTGGGTCTAGAATTGGTTTAACAAAGGCATAGATAAATCTCTCCAAGATCTTGAAAAGGATACAAAGCAAAGAGATAGGTTTATGGTTTTTTGGGCCCCCTAATGGCTTGTTTGGATTCAGGATGGCAACCACTAATGTTCTCCAAATCTTTGGAAGCTAGAATTGGAATGTGCAGGAAATTCATCAAGAAATTCCTTGATAGAATTCTGGAACTTGTCTAGTCAACCAGGTCACAACCACCCCCTTTGCTTCAAGTATGGACTGAAGTCTTGTCCAAGTGTGCCATCAACACAATGCTCCAGCACACATGGCCAAGACTATAAGGACAATTTTACAAGAGTTTTGCTGGGAAATTCTTTCACACCTTCCATACAGTCCTGATTTAGCTCCCCAGTGATTTCTTCCTATTTCAAAGTTGAAGGAACACTTAAAAGGAACAAGATTTCAGTTCATACTTGAATCAAAGAGAGAGGTTGTGACCTGGTTAACTAGACAAACTCCAGAATTCTATCAAGAAGGAATTTCTTGATGGAAACATCGCTTGCAGATGTGTTTTGAATTAAGTAGATTTTATGCAGAAAAATAATTTTGTATCTTTCATAAATAAAATTTTTTTCAATTTATCTCAAAACTTTTTGAATTACCCTCATATGTCTATTCAATTCAAAGCTGTTTAAATTTTCACTCACAAAAGCCAGATTGGGATTGATTCCAGTGTTCCAGTGCCCAGAGAAGAAGCTAGGACATTTTTAGAATTGTACAAGAGGGAAATATATTTTTGGCTTCTCAGTTAGCCAGACATTCTTCATCTGGGCTGATGTAATTATAGTCCTAGTTGTTGTGCTGGTGCAGTTAAAGTGACATGAATAAAAATAAGAGTATGGAAACACTGGAACGGCTGTTAATGTGAGTTGCAAGGTTAATGGTTTGTAGACATTGACAATCTTGCAACCATCAATGTCCACAGACACTCACTCAATTGCTGATCTTCCTGAATATTGATCCACAAGGGCCCAGCTAAGGTTTTTGTGGACAAACGTAGTAAGGCCATGCTTCCTGCTTTCCAACCTGCCAGTGTGAAGTGTGATATTACTAGTTGGTCTGCATTAATGCAATGGGTCTCCTGTAAGAGAATGACAAGAGCCTTGTGTTTGGTGGCCAATTGACTGATAACGCAGATCTTATTTGTGCTTAGGCCTTCAATATTTAAGTGCAGTATTAAGAGCACAGATGGTTTGCATCTAGGTAGACTTGTCAAGTTTTTTGCTTTTGAAGTCAAGGGTCTATCGTTTTACCACTCCAGCAGCACCCTGAATTCATCTTCATTTGCCTGACCATTTACCAGTTACTGGGACTTTCAATGTGGAGGTGTAAGAATATATAAATGAGTTCTTAACTTTTTAGTAAAGACTAATAAGTAAGTAAAATGGCTTAATGTTTTTTCATTGATATTCTTTCATTATAGCTTCTAGCTTGTTAAATTCCTCAGTGCTTTTTTAGAAAGCAATAGATTTGCATTTAAATAGGGAATAGGTAAGCTTATTAAAAATGTTTTAGAAGTACATATGTAAGTAATATGACAATAGCACTACAGGTTTTCTTTCTACAAGTTTTATTTATTTTGGTTCACAACTTTTTTTTGTTTTTTTTGTAAACACAGATTAATTTTTTTAAATATCGTATTCAAATAATTGCCAATTCACAAACTGGAAAAATACTGATGATTCAGGTTTTCCAAATTTTGTTGAGATTACCCTTGGTAAATCAAAGCATGACTACATTTTTAAATGTTGATGGCTCATTTTACATCACAACAAAAACCCAGACTTGAAGTTTAAATATAAATTAGATTTTTTGTTCTGTGTATCCCTGACTTATCTTTTTGCAAAGCTGAACACATTGCCTACATTTAGTTGCTATTTCAAGCATTGTGGAAAACCTATTTTTGTGCAATATGCTGGAGAGACAGAAGCAAATTTTAGTGCTGCAATGCATTTACTTAACTAATTTTTTGTGTTTTTGTTAATGCCTGCTTCATAATAATAATATGCAAATTTATGTAGCGCTTTTTACAGAAAACTAATTTAATCAAAAGCACTTCACAACAAAGGAAATTAAAAAAGTAACATAAAATCATGACATTAAACCTGCTTTCTATTTGAATTGGTATTTGCTGATATTCTTCCAGTTTAGCTGTGGTGCTTTGTGTGACATTCTTTTTGGCTCTTCATCTAATTGTAGACCTTGATGTATTTTTATTTCATTGTTTTTATTTTCATCATTCATCATGCTTTTCATTGAATTTAAGGTTTTGAGAAACTTTTTACTATTTTTAGAATCAGCTTCTTCCTGCTGGATTTAGACAAAAAGATCAAACTGTGAAAGCTCCCACTGGTCCTTATGATAGGGAAAAACTTTTAAAGCACATTGAAGATGAGGTGATTTATGCAATTAATTGATTTGTTTAAAAATTAGCTTCAAATTTTTTAAAATGTTATATGCATGTTGTATAACATTAAAATATGCACCATTAAAGTCGGTTATAAAAAAACGTTTGCAAGTTGTATATAGTTGTTTCTAGTTTACAAAAAATAAAATATTACAAAAGTTGTGCAGACAAAGTTTAAAAGTATGTTAGTAAATTTTTAAGGGCAATTTTATTTACTATGCTTGAATTGTTTTTTTAGGCAAAGCTATTAGAGGATGAGGAGGAATTAGTTCCTTATAAACCTGGATTAAAACGAGGAAAAGTTTACACAAAACCAGAGGAAGACAAAAATGCTCTTCCTCCTGCTCAACTTGATTCAGAGCTGGAAGAGTGCCTTAATAATGCTAGTGAAGCTGAACTGACAGATATTGCAGGTGATTGAACAAAGAGTGCAAATAAATTTAGATATGGTAGCATCTTTTTACAAATTTATTGTCATCAACCTGTTCATCCGACCAAAATATGTTGTATTTACCAAGATACTGAACCAATCGTCTATAAAGATCTCTTAAATATAGAAGAGTTAAAGGTTGGAATGATGTTCCATTAATTAAAAAAAATTGCTACTCTTTATATAATTCTGTCTATATGTACAAACGTTATATCTTAAATTCTTAAATCCATTAATATTTTAATTGAACTTATATCTACAGTGGTCTATTTTTTTATCTTATTGCTTTAGTTTAGCATACGTTTATTTTGATAATTTTAATTAATCGGTAGCTGCTTGACTTGAAGACCAATTTATTTTTTTTGGTCACTTTGCAGTCTCTGCATACGTTTAGTATTTTTTTCTTCTTTATTATTATTTTTACTATTATTGTTTTGTGAGCATTGTTGTATTTATATTAAATCATATAAAATAAATTTCTCTGTTCCGGAATGTCAGTTATGTCATCTTATAAAGTTATTGTGATCATATACTGTATATATAATTGCTTTATAATTTTTGCTAAGTTTAAAGAAGTTTATACCAATTGATTTTTTATCCTGAATGCTATTACCGACTAATTTATTGTATTTGATATAGCCATTCTTGGGATGCATACTATGATGAATACTGATCAGTTTTATAGTTCACTTAAGGAAACAAAAATTGCAAATAAAACTGGATTTTCAAGCTTAACCAAATGTGAATTACAGGTAAATGTTGTTTTTGAAAAAGGTTTGAAATCGGCTGTTATTTTTATATTTCTAGAAAGTTTTTAGTTTTTTATCAAATATTATCAAGTTTGATAAAATTTTCTGCAAAGGACTGTAATTGCAAAGTAGAGTTTATGGTTAATAATGGTGGCCTTTGCACCGTTTACTTTTAGGCGTAATTTCTTGTCTAGGTTTTGACATGGTTTGGGTATATCAGTCTTTATTGGCATTTGCTGCTGTGATATAATTGCAATTAAAAATAGAATGAAAATCATTGTGCAAGTTGCTGATTTAGCAACCACATTTTTGTTTTACTTGACCGTTTTTAGTCTTATTTACTTCGCTACTTTGTTGCAGTGATAAGAGTTTGACTTTATTATGCCATCAAGCACTTTTCAGTTTTAATATTTTTAATGCAGTCTTTTCAAACGTCAAAACTATTTTTTGCTATGGTCCTGTGTTTATTTTAAAATGGCGTTAAAAATGCCAGATAGATTAAAATGGAACTCTTTTGTACTTTATACCTTTATCGATTAACTGACCAAACTGCAATTTTTCAAAAATCTCTTAAAATATGATTTTTGATTATTAATTTTTGTTGTTTTTGCTGTGCATTAACAAAACTTTTAAAGTTATAATTGCCAAGTAAAATGGTTTTTAAAAAAGATACAAATCTTTTCAACTTTTATGATTTATTGTACACGATATTTACTAATTAATCAGCATGGCTAAGAAAAAGAAGGCATGAGACAAGAAGATTATCATGTTGACCTATATTTAAATTACAGCCTGCAAAGTTTTCAGAAGCTGCAAAATTTTATTTGTTAGGCCTTTTTTAGTTCATTAGTATTTAAATCTTTTACTTTGTCTTTTACCAACCTCATGCCGTATCTGAGGGATTAACGAAAAAATTGTAATGGCAACGTAACAGCAGCTCTGTGCAAAACATTCTAATCGATTTTTATGTACAGGTCAGCAATGTAATGGAGCCACCAAATCCCACTGATGTGGAAGATGCATTGCGGAGAATCAAAGAAAACGATTCGTCTTTAACTGACGTTAATTTAAACAACATTAAGGTTAGCTTATAATGTAATTTCGTCATGCTAAAGTAAGTTCACCCTGTAGTGAAAAGTTTCTCTTTTGAACGATGACGTGTGAAGTAAATTTCAAGAATACACGCGCTGTGACGTATTGAATAACAACTTTCAAAAGCAGCAGTTATTTATAAAAAAGGAAGCGTCATTTTCAAAAGTTTCCTGACCCTTCCTTCATTGCTAATTTGCTTGCTTTGCAGAATATACCCATTCACACACTTAAGGACTATTGCGACTCTCTAAAAGTAAACAACCACGTCACTGCGTGGAAGCTGGCGAATACCAGAAGTAATGACGCAGTCGCATACGCCATCGCTGACATGCTGAAGGTGAGTCTGAACGCACAGTTGCTGCTCGATTGCGTGCAAGTTGTCAGTCGCTGGTTGCAGCTTCTTCGCTGTTCGGAACAGCGATAACAATCGAAGCTACAGCTGACATTATTAGCAATTCGTGTTTCGAGTGATTGGTGGACGTCGCTGTGTCACGTGGTTAGATGGAAACAATTGAATGTGTTTTACTAGCCAATACGCTTTTTTGTCGGTTGAGGTCGTAGACTCGGAATATTTTTTAACCCCGAGGAAGATGTTAATCTTGTATAAACAAAATGAAATTATTTGTCTTCTTGTGAGGTAAAAGTGTTAAAAGACTAGAAGCTATTTTAAAATTTCCGTTTAAAAAATGAAGCAAATACTTTGAAAGCTTTGATATAAACTTAACCTATTGTTTTTTTTTTTTTTTTTTATTTCATTTTTACTCACAATCAACTTGAAATTAATCATAGTGCATGTAGAAATAAAGATTGTGAATAAGGAAGCAGCGACTAAACGAAGTACGTTATTACATGCACAACTGACGTTGTGCATGTACCTTTGAATGGTCGCTGTACCTTTGAACAAAGCGATGTGATGTTAATAAGAAAAGGAAAGCGAAAAGAAGATAATTAATACACACATCCGAGCCATAGTCAGAGAATGTTGTGTAATCATGGGTGGGAGAAACAACTTAGCATCAGCAGGATTAAACATCTCATGTGGCGTTAAATTTCAGCTTTTAATTTGTGGTTGTTGAGAAGGCAAAGTCAATCGAAAGCTAAGGTAAAGCATTTTCTTCTACCGCAGCAAGTCTTTCGTTGTTTTGGTGTTTATCTAAAAAAGACAAGAATTGGAACTGAGCTAATTCACATGTAACTTTTTTTTAGCATTGATCTGAGTAGCTTTTAGATGACTTTATGGTGTAGTTGTCAAATTATATTAATAGTAAATCTGCATAAATTCCAGTTTGATTTGACAAGCAAATTTATTCAAATTAAGCAAAGATTTTGATTATATGCAGACTGATGTTATCTTTCAAATCAGTTTTCTTGAACTTTAGTAGCTATTATACTGAACAAAATACCCAGCTAACAAAAGAGCCAGTTTGAAACCCGACTTATAGTTTTAGAATACTAATTGCACTTACATACCCCACAACAATAAAACAAGTATGCCACGTGTTTGAGTAGCCAGCTAAACGCTGTATTGCGTGAGTTTTGAATTCATGATGTTTCGAACACATAACTAGGCACAAACTAATGTAGATCTCACTTAGTAATAATATATTACGTTTCAAGATCAATCGGACCCTAAAAGTTTTGAACGTCGAAAGTAACTTTATCACCGGTGAAGGAATCATCTCTATTCTTGAAAGTCTTCAGGGAAATGATTGCTTGG
This sequence comes from Diplosoma virens, assembly GCA_963680785.1. Taxonomy (NCBI): domain Eukaryota; kingdom Metazoa; phylum Chordata; class Ascidiacea; order Aplousobranchia; family Didemnidae; genus Diplosoma; species Diplosoma virens. The sequence goes on along the minus strand of OY796896.1, from coordinate 31,201,082 downwards.
AGGAACTGAGATTTGATAATCAGCGGTCTCAATTTGGAAATAAGGTTTGTGCTTTAACCGTTCTTAGTAAATTTTGGTTGACATCAAAACCTTGCCAGTTTGATAAAGATTATTTGTGAAACGCTTTCAAATTGAATAATATGTTGTTGCTAGGCCTTCTCCATTGATTAATTCTCTGGAAAGTAAGCGAAAAAAATTTTCAAACAAATAGTTAAAACTCGTTTCTGTCGGTGCTTTGCTGTTTAGCTGAAGCAACTTTCATGAAAACGCTTCCATGTTAAGTTCTTTTTCCGACTTTCCAGCGCTGTTTGATTTTCGGGACTGCGTCTGTCTCATCAAGTACTAAGACAGTTTCATCATCATCATTATCATTTTCAAGGAAAACATTCAATTAGTTCCGTGTATTTCCCTTTGCCCCCTTGTCCTTTTGGGGTTGCGGGAGCAGCAGCTCGAGTTGGGATCTATAAGCATCCCGATCTCCCGCAACTAGCGGCAATTTCTCTGGTGGAATTCAAGGTCATGACCAGGCCAGGTCTTCACCATGCTTTCCACCAGCCCTCTAGGCCTTTTGCCACTCGGAAGAGCATCCATTAGTTGCTTTGCTGTTCTCTCGTGAGACATTCGTATCACATGGCCATACCAGCGCAGTTGCGATCGTTCTATGCGGAGTAGCAGCGGTTCAATGTTGAGAGATTGACGAATGCTAGTGCTTTTAACCTTGCCAAATAAGGATAAACCTCTGACTTTTCGCGAGAAACCCATTTCGGCCGCCTGTACTCCAGGGCTGGGGAGTAGTGGTGATTTTTACTCTTACTCCTATTCCTACTCCGGAGTAAAATATTTTTCTTAATCCCATTCCTACTCCGAAGTAAGTTTTTTTTAAGTTTCTCCACTTAAAATCGGTCTCAGATTTTTCAATATTCGTGAAAAAATCATGGTGTTCTCTCTAAAACAAAAAGGTCTTCACAAGGGATAAGTCTCAAATTTTTCCGTTTTCGTGAAAAAAATCATGGAGTTCTCTAAAAAAAAAGGCCTTCTCTTGGAATCAGTCTCGGTTTTTCGATTACAATGTTCTAAAAATTCCAGACAGTATGGCAAATCAATAATACAGTAGAGGAGTAAGGAGTAACGAATATTTTTGTCTTGTATTTTTGTATTTACTCCTTGGAAAAACTTAGACTCCTCTTATTCCTTACTCCTACTCCCCAGCACTGCTATATTCGGGATCTCACTCTTTCGGTCATTACCCAACACTCATGACCATAGGAGAGGAAGGAACAAAAACTGATCTGAAAACAGAAAGCTTTGCTTTTGTACACAGCTCTCATTTCAGTACAATTGATCGGTAAAGCTGGCGCATTACTGCACTTGCTTTTCCAATACGTGTGTCCAGTTCGTTGTTCTGTCTACCATCACTCGAAAATGTGACTCCAAGATATTTAAACTTCTTCGTCTGCTAGAGAGTTAATCCATTTGTTTGGAAAGAACACTGGACAGGGTGCTTTGACAGATACATAATCTCAGTTTTAGCCGCACTAATTTTCATTTCAGCATCCAAGGATGCATCAGAAAACCAATCAAGTGCATATTGGAGATCACTTTTCGAGCTTAACAATGCAAGGTCGTCTGCAAACAGCAGGCGCCGAACATTACACTCCCCAAATGTGACGCCACTATTGGAGGAACTGTATTTGTCTACCTTGTCCATGTATATAATGAACAGAAAAGGAGAAAGAACACAACCCTTTCGTAGCCCAACACTGACATTAAAAGGCTTTGTTTTCATGTTGACACGAACACAGACTTCTGACTGTTTATGCAACGATTGATAGCAGCTAATAGCTGACCTCTTACGTCATACTCCAGCAATACTGCCCACAGCTTGTCTCTTGGTACACGGTCATACGCTTTTTCAAGGTCTACAAAGCATGTATACACCTCTTTGGCATATTCCTACAATTTCTTAAAAACTTGCAGAAGGGCAAAGATCTGGTCCATGGTGGATCTGCCAGGACGAAATCCGCATTGTGCATCCTGAAGTTGAGGTTCGACTATTTCACGACATTTCTTTTCGAGGCACTTTGCATAGACCTTTCCAGAAAGACTTAATAAAGAAATGCCCCTATAGTTAATAAATTTCTTCTTGTTTCCTTTTTGTGAATGTGTATCAACACACTGTTCTGCCATTGCTTCAGTACCTCACTAGTTTTCCAAGCTACTTGGCACACACGAGTCAGCCAACGAACCCCAAAGTTGTTCATGGCCTTTAAGATTTCGGGTCGAAAATTATCTTCACCAGAAGCCTTGCCACCTTTCAAAGATTTGATTGCTGTGCTCACCTCTGCTTTGGTTAGATGAATTTCTTCACCAAATGTTGGACTGTTACTGGATTTAAGAGCTGACAAAAGTATTCTCTCCAACGATTTAGGATGCCCTTTTGATGCTTCAGAAGCACACCATTAGTATCTTTGATGAAGGTGGCAACTGGTGTTCGTTTGGCGTGCAAACGACGTATGGTTTGCCAAAATACTTTGTTGGCCGATCTGTAGTCTGTATCCAACTTTTGTCTAAATTGTCCCCATGACTTTTCTTTAGACTGTTTGACAATAGTAGCGGTAGTCTTACGTGCTGTGGAGTACCGCAATCAAAGCTGCTCAGATGACTTGTTTGTTAACCAAATGCAATACTCTAAATGCAGTTTTCTTTGCACGGATAGCTTCTTTAACTTCTTGGTTCCACCAAGCAGTTTTTTTCTCACTACCCATTTAACCTCCCACACATTTGCAACCACAACTAGCAGCAGCAGATGTAATCACTGCTGATATAAATAAATCCCATTCAGTCTCAACGTCTTCAGTATAGTCAGGGAGTTCCCTGAACAGGAAAGCAACTTTGCTTGCAAAAGTGTGGTTCCCCTTTTCGTCGGCTAGTAACTCCCACTTTATTCGGTATGCTCTTCGTGCTCTGAATCGTTTCCTTGTTCTTGGATGGTTCAAGCCTCTCAGAATCCAGACAACTAGGTGGTGGTCGGTAGACAGTTCAGCTCCTCTTTTAACGCGAACATCGACCACAGAAGTAAACAAGTCCGCTGAAACAATACAGAAATCAATGAAAGAACGTTGTCCCACCGAATCTCTGTACCAGGTGTACTTGTGAATCTCCTTGTGCCGAAAAAAGGTGTTCATTATGCACAGTCCGTTGGTGGCACAGAATTGTAGCAAACATCTTCTATTTAATGTTGAAGTCTCCTTGTCTTCGAATAACACCCTTCCATGTCTTGTCGTCAGACCGAATGACAGTTTATTAAACGATATTTTAACGAAACGACAGTTCATCGAATAAAAGTTGATTTAACTGTGAAAGTTTTTGTAATTGAAACATCTTTTTTGTTCTTTTAGATTAATTGAAATTAGAAGACAGCTGTGAGAAGCTGTTACGTTGATTCTCGGTAAATTTTCACCGCAAAAAATTCCACCATGAATTTACCGTGGTGAAATTTAAGCTACTTCATAAAATTTCCGCCAAGAATTTGCAATGTTGAAAAACCGTAAAACTTACCCTACCTCTAACTTTTACACAATTAACCCTAACTTTATGATAGAATCTAATCCTCATCCTAATGCTATAACTCTAACTCTATGCTGAAATTTATTGTGGTAGAATCTAATACTAACTCTATGGGAAAATTTACCGTCATTATGAAGTTTTGATAAACTATTATTCTATTAACTGACGTTCCGATAAACTGCCAAATCACGGGTCTGCTACATTACGATTTGATTTAATCGTCCTCTATTTTGACATATGTTTACGAAATCTTGCATCAAGCTTGAACTAAATTATGTTTGCTGCACGGGAACGAAGCGCGGCGGTTCCAGTGATGCTTATGTTAATTAAATTGTTCTTGATGAAAACTCAATAATAGAATACCAGGGTACGGAATCAGGCCAAAAAACATATACCTTGAATCAGGCCAAAAAACTTAGAATTGGGCCACAAACGTCCACCGGCAGTATTTTTTTTATAGAAGACCAAGTTAAAAGAACTTATGACTGCATTTCTATGCTGTTTTGTAAAAGTTAATTGAAAACAATAAAAGGTTTTCGTTTGAATTTGAAAAATATTTCTATAAATTTTTTGAGGCAGTGTGAAGCAACATTCCCTCTAAAAGCTTGCTTAGCGTGCGCGGAATGAAAGGCCGTGTGAGCAGTAGTGAATATTCAAGTTTAGGGGCCCGAGTTAAGGATTTTTAAAAATTAATTGTCACGCTTTACCTACTTAGTACCAGAATAACTACAAGATACTAGAGGCGAACCCTACGTGAATATCGCAGAAAATCACCAGCCTGTTGAAAGGAGCTTATGCGAGTGTTAAACTGGCGAGGCCTAGCGATTTAGAAGGACAGACAAGTAGTATAATCTGAATTAATTATATTGAAGAAACGAAGACAAAAAGATTACCTAAAATAAATAAAAAACAAGCACCATAATTATACGCGAGATGCTACAATTTACCAATAGTATAATTTTGGCGCTTAAAATAAAAACAAGCGCCAAAATTATACACGAGATGCTACAATTTACCAATAGATTAAACACATACAAATTACCTAACCGAATTTACAGAGCCGCAAAAGAATATAATGAATTTTATAAATTTTCCCGCTAACGCTTAATACCAACTTGCCGCCCGACAGATACATTCACATACTAAAATACACACAGAATACGTTCGTCATCTCGAATCTGCCTTTATATATGCATTTACAATTGAATCTGAATTAATAATTTCTTCTCGTTGTCGCCCCGTATATATACACCTTTTTAGCGACCACACGTAAAGGAACGCTTTATATCCGTTCTTTTTCAACAACGAGAACAAAGTCACTTCACCGCGTAAATCCGTAATCCAGACAGCTGTCCAGGGCAACAACGGCAAATAGTCACAAATAAATTTTAAATAATCGCGTCAACGTTAATGCGATTTAAACAATTAATTTAAAAAGGTTACGATTTAAATAATTAATCCAAAAAGGTGTCGATTTAAACACTTAATTTAAAAAGGTGCAATGTCTTTATTTGATAAAATTGAAATCGTAGCGTGACATTAATTTTTAGTAAAAAAGAAAAAGAGTTTTGATCTCGTCTTACACTTTTTTCTCCAAAAATCAAGGTGTTCTCTAAAAAAAAGGTCTTCACCTAGAATCGATCTCTACATTTCCCACTTTTTTTTTTAGAGAACACCTTGATTTTGGGAGCAAAATAGGGAAATCAGAGATCGATTCTAGGATTTTTTTTCTTTTTTTTTTTTTTTTTTTAGAGAATACCTTGTTTTTGGGAGCAAAATAGAAAAATCAGAGATGAAACCGAAGTGAAGACCTTTTTTTTAGAGATCACCATGATTTTTGGTCACACCATGATCATAAAATGAAAGACGAGATGAAAGCTCTTTTTCTTTTTTAGAGGACATCAATTTTTGAAAATCCTTGCCTCGGGCTCCTCAATTTGAATATTCACCACTGTGTGGAGCTTGCTTCTGATTGAAAGCACGTATTTAGCTTGTCTTGCCAATACAGTACTTAAGCAGTGCGCGGCAGAACTAATACTGCGCGGGAGTTCTAGGCTAGCTTCTCTCATAGTCTCACACCATACTCTCCTCTAAGCTGCGCGGCCGCGCAAGGCAACTATGGTGTGAAGTTACTTCTGAAAACTGAATGGAAACTTATTCAAAAATTTAAATAGTAATCCTGCTGATTTCTGACTCTAATTTTTAACGTGGCCATAATGCAGAGCTAGATAAATAACCTTCAAAAATTTTTGAAAATAGAGCAAAATTTGTTGTAAGCGCGCATGACGTCGCCAATGCTTTTTTTGCTATATCTAATACTAAAATGTAACACACCCACCTGCGTTTCAAAGTAAAAAAAATCGTTTTTTTTTTTTTTTGCTTTTCAAAGAAGGAAATTTGTCTGATCATTTTCTGACCACATTTTGAAGCGGTGCCAGTAATATCAAGCACTTCATGTAAACATTATATGACCCATTAGGTCGCATAATGAGTTATAATACTTGTTACATTTGTCTTTTTCTAGTGCTTTCCAATTTGTAGTGGTGCGTATAACGCTTTGAGTCAGCTGTTTTTTTTGTTTTTGATAATTTGGTAATTTTGATAACTATCTTTCATCTTGATTTGTATCTATGTGTTTAGTTCAGAACAGATGCCCTTCCACACGACGACGACGACGAACTTGATTTGTAAAACAATGATTAAATTTATAGAAAACTGACAAATGATTAAATTTGTAAAACTGACAAATGATTATCCTAAGTTGCTTTAGCTAATTTTAAGGTATTGCTGTTTTATGACCATTTTTTCTTTGTAAAAAAACTCGAAAATTGTTAAGATAATGAGCGGTAGATTAATAATAAGATACGTGTATTGTAAAAAATTATTTCAAAAATATTTTCTAAGTTAAAATAACATTGTTTTTTATAGAATATCAGGGTACGGAATCTGGCCAAAAAACTGTGATTTCTTGCGAGGTCATATTTAGTAATGTCTGTAGGTTATTACACAGTTTTATTAGCTGATTTACTGACGGCTTTTTATTTTTTACCAACATAAATTTTTAGTTGATCATCATTGGTTATCTTTTTTTATTATGGTATATGGAAAAAGTTGAATAAACAGAAGTTTATATAAAGTGTTTTTTTTGAAATTTTTTTTGTAAAATGATCTACATCACTTTAAATTCGAGCTATTTTGTATGACCGTCGAGGACGAAAGTACTGTAGAAGTTAAACCGAGAACAATACGATTTTAATATGTCTCTCGGCCACGTTGCCCACATCGCGATAAACCAGTCGCCACTTAACTATCTATCATATGCCGCCATTTGCAATCTTAAGTTCGTTTTGTTTCAGGTTGAAACTGAAATCGCTAAGATTTTGAGAGACAATACAACCTTATTAAAGCTGGGTTATAATTTCAATTTGCAAGGACCCAGGTCTTTGGTGGCCAATCGATTGACGCGCAACAACGACCTCAAGCGCCAAAGCAGAGTCGATTTTCATCCGTCGAGCGTCGTCTCGAAATCGTATGCCAAGCGCCGAAGCAAGAAAGTTTAAAAAACTACTTAGAAACATTGTCTCCATAGACAATACCTGACTGGTTTGACCATCTAATAGTATTATCGCGTTCGTGCCTTCTTGCCAAGGTGTTCAGCCATTTTATCGTAGATTAAGTCGCTATTTTTTAAACTCCATGTAGTAAAACATGAGTGCCAGCGCGCAGTCGTCGCCAGACAATGTGACTCGAACAACTCAGTTTTTGATTTCAACGCCGCAATTTTCGCATTTCTACCGTTATTAGTCCAGAGTTTTCGCAGCCGCTGTTCGCGGTTCTCGACGTCCGGTCGACGGTAATCGAAGCTCGCCGTGTTAACCGTGTTACTGGGTGCTTGCCTTGCGTTGCTGATTTTCTTTGGATTTTCGTAATCATAGTTTCGTTATTATCTTGCCTACAATCAGTTTAGAACGGTCGTTTGTATCTGTGTGGTTGTGAGTGTATCGATGCAGTCCTTTGATTTTTTTCAACAGCTGTATAGAATGAAATTCTTAATCAACATTAATTTTTCGCTGTAAAATCATTATTGTTCTATAAGCTCTTAAAAAAGCGAACTTACAATCGTCTTTCTTTGTTAAATGGGTCTACGTCATAGAACGATAAAAGGTTTCATTGCAAAAATAAAAAACATTAAGCTTTGCACATGCAGGTTTTTGTGTGTATTTTATCATTGCTTTGCAATTAGTAAAAAACCAATCGTGTTTATAGTACTCAACTATTAAAAAACAAGGAAATTTGTTCTTTGGTTTTCAATGCTGTTCTCGTGTCGACAATTATTCTTTTTTGCTCACAATATTTTCAGTTTTTACTCTAGTTGTACACAAGCTGACGGCTTTGTAGAGTTATTTTGTTTATTATGTCAGGAATTTAAAGTAAAAAATATTGCAAAACTACCCTGATGGGACGATCCGATTTTGTGTCTGACTGATGCGTACAAAATATATTTTGCTCATAAACACAGTGAAATTTTTTATAACCCTCCAATTGCTAGTGTTCAGTCGTGTTTGCATATGTTCAGAACTAGTTTCGTTCGCGTTAACTACTGCACAAAGTTTATTCTTGCATGTGGTTTGTGTTTTTTTTCTTTTTGTTGAGTTTCTTATTTTAGCCACTTGTACAATACAAGATACTGTAAATAACTAATACGTTTGAATTTGTTTTTGTTGCCAGTCGAATTTGTTTTTGAAACACAGTATATTATTATTCTTGGATAGACTCATTTGATAAACTTTATAGACTTAAGAGTTTGAGCAATAAAGCATTAATTAATAAGCAGTTATTGAATTTTTGGTGCATTCCAGATCATAGGTCACAAGATAACTTTGTTAATACTCCATAAATTAAACTTTTTTAATTTTCTAAACACTGGTAATTTTAAAGCACTTGAAAAAATGTTTTTTCTATAATTTTCGATACGTTCTTATATTCAATTGCTTGTATTTGAAAAGTATATTTTTACATTTCGCATGCTTATGGGAGTGTTATTAAACTATTTTATGCGCTTGCCTTGTCTTTTTTGCCAGGCAATGTCGCAGGGAGTTGCGTAAACCTTTTTTTAAATTATATCAATATGTTGAAATCAAGTAAAGACTAACAAAAAAAAGTCGGCATCCAATCAGATGTTTTCATCTAATAAAAAAGTTTTTCAAAAGACTTTCAGTTTTCTGGTCTACATCATTTAGCAAAACAACTTAAAGTAAGTTTTCATAAAAAAAAAATTAAGAAAAATGCGATAAAATAAAAGGGAAGTGCAATGAACCCAACAGCGTAGAACACACAAAAGTTTTTAAAGTTTGGCCTTTTTTCATAGGTGGCACCAGAGTTTTGTTGCAGTTGCCCAATTGTGCAACAAACTGCGCTCATTTCAAGCATTTTAATTGATTTTTAAGCAATGGTGGGCACGGTGCTGCGTAAAAGTACCGCGGTACTTTTGAATAATTCAATTTAATAGTTATGACTATTAACTTCTCTGTCTTACATTAAATTTCAATTGACATTCAAAAATAGTCTAATTTAAAAATAAAAATAAAAAAATTTAAAAATAGTTTTGTTATTACTATTAAATTGGATTATTCAAAAGTACCGAGTAAAAGTAGCGTGCCCACCACTGTTCCTAAGCTCAAAACTATGTCCCAAAGGTAAACATTTGCCACAATTACTGCAACTGCATTGAATTCAAGTTTTTCCAGGTTTAGCTCACTACTTTTTGACACATGACTGTATATTAAAAAAACGTTGTATTCAGACTGAAGTCAAGACTGAAGTTTGAACTGTTATCTTATAAAGCACATTTATTGATTCATGGGAGAAATTCCTTTTTTCTCTAGGTGTTGCAACCATGCATCATTCTATAATTACTATATCACTGTCTGCATGCTATAACGTTTAACGTTTTGTTGCTTCTTCCTTTTTCTTCTTCTGCTATAGTCCTATATGTTAGTTTATTTCTTTCTGTTTTTGTTGTGGCGGAGCAGAAATAAAAGATACTGATACTAATACTGATTCTTTTGCAAAGCGCCAAATCATTTCGGAATTATTTTTTTATTGTTTTTGGTGGTACAAATGCCTTTTCAAAGTTCTTTCATGTTTTTTCCCATCTAGGAATCAAAATGATAGATCCTTGTTCTATATTTTTTTTGGTAGATTCAGCGAACCAACTATCTGTGCCTCTTTTACCTCAATCAACAACGACACATTTCAAGGTTGAAGAATGTGATCAGCTCCTCACTTGCTGGTTCAAGAAATCAACGGTTAATTTTAAAAAAATTTTCTCACTAGCGTTTTAGGTACCTGTAGTTTTGCTCCTTAAAATATCCGTATTTATTGAGACAATAAAAATATTCTGACACCCCAAAAATTTTTTATTAGATCCAAAAATTAATATGTAGCTCTTCTTTGTTTATGTAGTTTTACTGAACTAAAATAATATGATTAAGGCCCAATCTTAAATGGAACGCGGAGTACTGTGAAGGTGCTTCCAGGCTCCGTGCTTTTGTGCCCCGGACCGGTTCCAGGCCTGTTGGGATGGGCTTACCCCGAGTAGCTTGGGTTAAGCTCAACCGCCTGCGGACTGGTGTTATGCGATTCCATTCGTCCATGCACAAATGGGGTCTCGCTCATTCACCGAATTGCGAGTGTGGCGCCTCTGAGCAAACCGCAGACCATGTTCTAACAGTGTGTCCTATACATCGGGCACCACATGGAGCACGAGGTCTGACGGTTTTGGATGACGAAACTCGATGCTGGCTTAATGACATCACTGCCAGCGTCTGATCCAGGCAGTGCAGCAGTCTGGGGTAGTAAAAGGATAAACCCTCGGCCCCGGTCCTGTTTGTGTCTGACCTGGAGTGGATACCGCTTCAAACGACGACGAAGGCCCAATCAGTGGTCATAATCCCAAAGATTCACGCTTTGTTGATAAGATAACGATGGTAAGTCAATGAGCCCACTGAATCAACTAACCCTTTCTCCCCCTATTGCATCGTCTGCAAATTACTGCCAGATAATACAGCCATACATTCAAGTGGAAATATTTAATTCTTCAAGAAGAAATAAACTTTTTATATTTTCCAGTTATAGGTTTAATTATTAAAGAGAAGTTTGATTATTGGGATATCTCTTTGTCTGGAGTGACATACGCCTTGTTGAGTCCAAACAACGCCGAATATCAAAGGGCTCGTCAGACTAATCAAAGAACAAACTTTAAACTAATTGCATTAGTTTAAAATAAATTGACTGTAACTTTTTTTGACTTCGGTTCCATTTATTCTTCAACATTGCGCTAATTTGGCTTGTTTTTCTTTTTTTTAAAAAGCGAATAAATTAGCAACTGAAATACGTCGGAAAACAAAACTAGGTATCTTTATTCGTGAGTAGCAGGCCACGGGTGATGAGGGTCTTTGGAAGGGGGCCCACACACGATGAAAAGTTGAGAACCATTAGTCTAGAATAAGAAAACTAAGCCTTTTTTCAGGCTACGTAAAATTTAATAATAAGGTAATAACACAGTTTTAAACAAAAATTACCAGGGTTATGACTTTCTACGTTAACTAGATTTAAAAAGCAAAGTATGACTTAAAATAATTAACTTTTTTTATTTTGTTTTTTTAGAATATCTAAACTATGCAACACCTTAAAATGCTTTTAAATTATTGGTTCTCAAATTTTTCTGCATATCAATCTCCAATTCAAGTATAAAATTTTCTATCGACTCTCTACTACAATGCCTTTCGACTTTTTTTAGAATGGTTCGCACTTTTGACTAAATTTTTAAAAATATATAATTAAAGTTAAGACTTTTTTTTATCTTCACTTGCATGCAACTGTGTTTTTTTCAATTATACGATATTCATAATAAAAGAAAAATAAGCGAAGGTCTTCCTTTAATTCTACATTTTTTAAAAGTTTATAAGATGATTTATAATCATAAGATGTTGTAGGCTTACAGTTCTTTTTGGTTTAGTAAAAAGTGTGCACTTATGCAAAAAGAATAAAGAGAAATGCTTTTTACTTTAGTAGTCCTCAACAGTTATTAATGGACCGTTAACCATTCATTAACCCCCATTCGTCCCCTAGGATGATCCAGTTCACCCGTCGGAATCAATATTGACCGTTTTGAAAACTAATTGGTTTATTATGACATAGATCAGGGGTCGGCAACGTTTTTTTTCCAGTGTGCCAATTTGTAAAATTCAATGTCAAAATATACGTTTGCGTGCCGATGAAAAATTGCGTTATATAATCAGACCTGAGGACAATACAGATTGACGTAAAATTGCTTGGATAGTTTGCACAACCTAAAGTTACTTGTTTAAATGTACGTAACTAAATTTCGACAAATTATTGAAGTTATTTTTATTATATTGATATATACATACAAAAATACTCACAATAACATTCTATTTTAGTAGGATCCCTGTCCTTGCTTTTCCTCACTCAGAGCTTGTAATTTGTGACTTTTAGCTGAACACAAGCTTCGGAATTATCAGCCGTGAGACAACTGCGATGAGGGCTCAAGACAAACTTCATGTGCGAAAAAATTTGTTCGCGCAAGTACGTTGATCCGAAAACAGAAAGCAAGGTTTTTGCTACGTCTTTAAGATCACCAAAAGTGTCCAGCAATGATGCCCAACACTGCAATATCAACTTTGAACGATTCTTAAGATCCACAGTATCGATAGCCTGACGCAATTCAACAAACTTGCTCGTCCACAATACTGAAGACCTCAAATCAATCAGCTGCATATGAAAGTCGCCAACATTCATCCAATCAAATAAAGACAAATCTAAATCGTCATGGCTATCTGGTTTGATTAGAAACAAAAACACTTCACCAAAACGTCGGAAGTCTTGAAATCTATTGCAAAATTGTGTCTTCAGTTCACTCATATAGCCACCAATTACAGAAGAGTTAACTTCTTGATCACACGAAAATTTTTAAAGATATTTGAAATAACGGAAAGTGGAACTTTGAACATGTTGAATATAGACATCGAGTTTGGCTACAAAAGATTTCCACGTCTCAAAAAGACCCAACACTCTTTGACCAGCACCTTGCAAACGAATATTTAATTCGTTTAAATGTGTTATGATATCTGTAAGAAACAATAAATCCACAAGCCATTTTTCGTCATTCAATTCTGGGTAGTGTTTTCCTGATTCGACCGAAAAATCTTTATTTCATCCAGACAGTAAACAAACCTTACAAGAACTTTACCGCAATTCAGTCATCTGGAAGTGCAATGCAAAGGAAGGTCACGATGCACTCTCCATCTCATCAAGAAAAGAACCAAATTGCCGGTGAGTAGTTGCAGAACGGGCAACAATGAAGTTAACAATTTTAGTTGTGGTTGCTATCACACTAGCAAGATTTGAATTGGGAATCATAGCACAAAGGCTTTCCTGGTAAATTATGCAATGAAACTTCATGACTGGATGGCCAATTTTCTCTTTAATAAGTGCAACAAAACCACGGTCTCGTCCAACCATGGCAACGGCACCATCTGTTGTAACAGAAAATATTTTCTTAATATCAATTTGTCTTTTTTTAAAGTGATTAATAAATTTCTCAAGTATGTCTGCTCCTTTTGTAGAGCCATACATAAGGCTTAGACAGCACAACTCTTCCTGCACATTGTCGTCAGAACAATATCGCGCGATGATCGCTAAACGAGGAATATCATTGATATCCACGCTTTCATCAAGAGTAACACTAAAACTATTGACCGACTGCAACGCAACAGCCTGTTGCATTTTTACGTTAGCAGCCATATCTTCAACACGTCGTTCCACCGTTCGAGCAGACACTGGCAGATTTTTAATCCTTGAGATGATGACATTTTTATTTGGCAAATCCTCAAATAGAACTTCTGAGCAATTAATAAATACTTTTTTAATGAAATCGCCATCGGTAAACGGCTTCCCGCGCTTGGCGATACATTCTGCAACTTTTTAGCTACTTTCCGTAGTTTGATTTGTACTACGAATGGCTTTTAAAAATGCTATTTTATTTTTCGTAACGAGAAATTGCCTTTTTAAGAGCTTTATTCTTCTCAGAATCATCTTGAATAATTTTTTGTGTTTGGTTTCAAAATGACGTTTAATACTTGAGGTACGGCAAACGACATTTTCACAGCAGAGTGCACGTACAGCTCTGTCATTACGACAGACAAACCCAAAATCTGTTTTCCACGACTCTTGAAATTGTCTCGCATCTGATTTTGACCTCTTGGCTGCAGACATCGCGTTTAACTTCACGGTTAAAAGCGGAATAAAACGCAAATACCCGCACCCAACAAATTACACAAGGAAAGCATGCGAGGAAACAATAATGAAGTAACAATAATGAAAAAATGATAATGACGAAACAATAAAATAAAACACAGCAAATATAACCACGCGTTTCGCCCCGAATGTAATTTTTTTTATTATTTTAACATTTAAAACGTGTTTTTGGGAAAATGTTCACGACGCCGCGTGCCGTATAAAATCACCTCGCGTGCCGGGGGTTACCGACCCATGACATAGATAAATCTATCATCAACATAAAAATACCCTTAAGTTTTTTTAATTTTTCCTCATATACTCATTGCATGTATAGGCCTAGAGAATAAATCCGAAAAAGTACATAGAGTATTTAGATCAACTAACTAAAGTTGATTAATTACACGGTGTAGCGTAGGCTACAGTAGAGATTTAAAAATTCTACTTGAAATTTTATTGATTGTCTTTTATTATAGCTGATCTAAAATAAATCGCTTTAGTATTACCAAATGGAAATTCCACGTATCAGAAAATCTTTATTTTTGTACTAATTCATCCAAGCGAAAATTTAATAATCAATTAATCATCGTAACATTTCTCATGTAGAAAAAGTTAATTTTTTAAGCCAAGCTACTTGAAGATGCTTGGCTAATCTTTGAAAAACTGCACAATTTATCTTTGCAAAATAAAATATCTTCGTCTGTATTTTGTCTATTTTCTGGAATATGTCGCATTCGAAGACGTAGTTCTTTTTCAAGATATGATTTGGCTTCTTGGGATTTTCCGATGCTGCTTAAGCATTCAAAAAGCACACGGCAACAGTTGGCAATCAGTGATATTTCAACTGTGGCTTTAAAGTGCAATTGGTAGACTGTTTTCAAGTGATTTATAGTGGTTTCAACATTGCCAATTTTGATTTGACATAGCGCTAAACCCACATGGCTTCTAATAATTAAATTATTTTTAAAAGGATTTTCAGAAAGACTTAGGTGAAGTAAACCTTGTTCATAACTTTCAATGGCAGCTTCAAACTGTCCAAGATTGTCTAAGCATTGGGCTTTAAAGTACAGTTCTGAGCCAAGATTGAATTCATATACATCGTTTTCCAGTCTCAAGTCTTTTAGTTGAAGTTGCGCTTTGCTAATAAACTTAATTGCCTCTTCAAATTGATTCAGTCTAACCATTGAGTGCGTCTGTTCGTGAAGAGAGTCAGCAATTAAAATCGGCATAATACAAGCGATTTCAGAATCGTTTTGTTTTGAGTTTTGTTTTTGCTTAAATCCTAAAAGCGTTTTAAAGATGTCCAAGGCTTCGAGAAATTTCTCGTTTCGGATATGCATTTTTCCTACCGTATATAAAACAAAAAAGTTTTCTTCATTAGGTTTTAATGAATTTGTCTGGAAGTAGTTTTCCCATTCGTAGTCGAATCGTTGCCGCAAATCAAAGCTTAAGAGAATGTGAAATTTATCGTAGCCTTGGCTCTTGGCTTCATAAAGATCTCGAATGTCGTTTTGTTTGATTGCTTTCTGCCATGCGTACGCAATTATAAGGTAGTCAGCAAGGCTTTGTTCGCCAATTAAATCAATAAGTTGTTCTATGGTGTTTCGATCATCAAATTCGTAATTTCGACCACCATAAAAATCATCTTGTCCTTTCTTTTCCATGTAAACTTTCAACCGCGTTTCACAAGCAATTGAAACTGCATAACAAAGCCGATGAGCTGTCGATTCATTTATGATGTTTTTTTCTAAAAGACAACTGATAATATTGAAACTTGAGTTTTTGTAGATTCTTGCAAGACGACCTAAAGCAGACATAAACAACGTCGTCGTTCTATAAAGCAAACGCTTAATGTCACATGATGTTGATGCATTTGTTAGCGCTATACGTATCAAAGGATTAAACTTTATCAAATCTTCTTGCAGTAGCTTTATAATTTCATCCTTTCCCTTGATTCGTTCATTTTTTTGTGTTTCAATAACTTTACTCTGAAATTTCAGGAAAACTTCTTCATCACCTGAAACAAAACACGTTTTTGTCAAAACATCTCCCAAATGAAATCCATTCTTTTTCTCTTCTTCCGCTTTCAGAAACTTCGCCATTTCACTGATTGGCTGAATCAACTCGGTTGTCCAAGTGACTGTTTCGGTTGTCCGAAATCTACCGAGTGGGAATTTGCAAGCGTGGATCTGCATTCCGTCAAACTTTATTCCGCATGTCGTGTAAGCATCGAAATACCAATCCCCACCGGGAGTCAAATCGTCGTTTAAGTACGGCGATGCAACACTCCTCACAATCGACTCCTGCAGATTCACTATGATGATGTGGAAGATCACACTGAGCCATCTGAAGTATTCCAGGATGCTTTGATAGTTCTCGTTTTCCTGCACACCATCTTCCAGCACTATCACGTGCTCGAAATCGGAATATGGAGTGATCTCCCTTCGAGCGAGTGATCCCATCCCAACGATAGAGTATCGACATGGGGGATTACCCATGATATCAACGCATTGTTTAGAAATGAAATCCATGATTTTCGTAAACTTTTTTGCTATTTCGTTTTGAACTTTTTCAATTGTTTCGATCTTTTGTTTTTCCATTTTATGCAAATCTTCGGATTCCAAACCGATAGGAATTTTGTCGAGTCGTTTCAACGACGAGTTTGCGAACTCTCTCATGTCCATCACCTGTTTCCTTACTTCGTTAGTAATTTGACATAAATCGACATCTTTGTTTTTGGCCGGAGAAATTTCCAGGACATGGGAACAAAGCTTTTTAAGTTTTTGTTTGATTTCATCGTGTTCTGGCCGACGAGCGAGTGCAGCGTTATAAAAAACAGCACTTCGAATCAAGCTGATTTTGTCTGGAGTTTCTTCTTCATACAACTGTCCAAACTCAAACAAGATCTCCGTTGTTCTGTCCAGATTTTGTTCGGTTTCTTTGCCATTGTCGCAGAGTTCTTTCAGTTCGTGAGCCAATTGTCGAAATTTTTCTTCATTATTCATGTCTGCCTAACGCTAAGTTTATTTTTTAAATTTTAACCAAAAACTGAAACATCAAAAAAAAATTGTTTAAAGTTTTTACATCGTTGAGCTTTATAAATACCAATAAAGGCAGCGTATTGTTAGCAAATGGTCTTGCTTTGGGATGTACTGTATTCTATATTAAAAGATCGCAACATAATTTTTGCCGTTACAAATATGTAGCAGACTAACCTAGCTTCGTATTTTTGTAGTTGAACGCTAGACTAAATATTAGACTAAGCTTTATTTGTATAATTTGTTGGGCGAATCTTGAAAGTTTGCTTTAAAATAAGTCAGCATTTTAAATTAATACTTAACTACAGTGTAAATATATACTTCTTGAAAGTATTTGTTGACAATAACCCAGCAGCATTGGCCAACCACCATTTTGGCGTCTTCTCAATAAACAATATTGTTTAAAAGAAATTTACAATTTCCTCTTTGTGCCTCCTTTTTTTAAACAATAATTAATAATCTTTTAAGCATAACTTGACTGTGAAGAACCGTTATCAGAATTTTGGTTTTGCAAAAACTAAAAAAAACATTAAAAAAATCAAATTGGAAGATTAATATTAGTATCAATTGTTTCAGAGTTGCCGTGAAAAATTTCACAAAATACTTTAAAAAGTGACAAAGGCTTTTTGGAGACTACATGAAGAAGGGAATAGTTTTTCTCTTATTGTATTTCTATCCTCGTACTTAAAAAATCCTCTTGCAGAGGTTGGTTATGTTATCAAAAATGCAAGCAAGGTCAAGTTAGCCCTGTTTGCCGAAATAAAAAGCTTTCTTCGAGATCGTCATTCAGAAAATGCTCAGATCTTGGAAATTGTTAACCTAGGGTCTTCACTCAGTGTTGTTGAATTGTGAGAATCCTTGGCTCAACCACAGCATTCAATTGTAGTACAAGGAAAATGAAAAGATAATTTTTTTGGTAGTAGGCTAATCAAATGTTTTTCATGGTCTCAAATGGAGAAGCATGTTTACGTTTCTTTGAAATTTCTGATTTTAAGAGGGCACATCTTAAAGCTTGGATTTTTGCATGTTGTTGCTTATGTGATATTACACGAGCTGCTTAGAAGTGCCGAATTCATCGTCACACTATACAAAAATTTGCAGTGAAATCAACGTCAACCTGAAAAAAATAAAGCTTCTGCAACATACCAAAGGAGCACCGTTTGCACTTATTAAACAGTTTTTTATGATTCGTCGTCGTCGTTTGAAGGGTATCCACTCCAGGTCAGACACAAACAGGACTGGGGCCGAGGGTTTATCCTTTTACTACCCCAGACTGCTGCACTGCCTGGATCAGATGCTGGCAGTGATGTCATTAAGCCAGCATCGAGTTCGTCATCCAAAACCGTCAGACCTCGTGCTCCATGTAATGCCCGATGTATAGGGCACGCTGTTAAAACATGGTCTGCGGTTTGCTCAGAGGCGCCACACTCGCAATTCGGTGAATGAGCGAGACCCCATCTGTGCATGGATGAATGGAATCGCCCAACACCAGTCCGCAGGCGGTTGAGCTTAACCCAAGCTACTTGGGGTAAGCCCATCCCAACAGGCCTGGCACCGGTCCCGGGCACAAAACCACGTAGCATGGAAACATTTTCGCAGTACTCTGTTTTCCATTTGTGATTTGTCCATTCAGAGGCGCGGATGCCAAGTCTGGCAAGGTTGTCCAAAAGATTCTGCGCACCTGGCACAAACGGGCGTTTAGATCTTAGTCTCACATGGCGAGTATCTGAGGGCCCACTTTAAAGACCATACAAGATATGATCGGGGTCCAGAGATCCACGGTAAGCCAAGGAGAATGTCGCTCCCATTCGGCGAAGCTCAGCTGGCTGGATGCCTGAGAGTACAGGTAGGTGATCTGTTGGAGTGGGACGCAGGCATCCAGTAACTATGCGCAAGGCGTTGTTCAAAACACTGTCAATGAGGTGAGTGTGAGCACTGCGACACCAGACTGGCACACAGTACTCAGCTGTTGAGTAGACTAGAGATAAGGTGGCTATGCGTAGTGTTTTAGCACCAGCACCCCATCCTTATAGCATCAGACTGGCACACAGTACTCAGATGTTGAGTAGACTAGAGATAAGGTGGCTATAAGTAGTGTTTTAGCACCAGCCCACAAGTTGCCTCAGCAGTGTGACGCGCGAAGATAGTTTTTTGCGCAATGCCACTAAATGGTGACGAAACGTGAGCGATCTGTCCAGTTTTACCCCAAGGTAAGTAGGGGTTGGACAGAACGGTAAAAATCTACCGTTGTTATAGATCTTTAGCTCACGTTTGGCCTCTCGGTTATTTAAGTGAAAGGCTGCCGTCACCGTTTTGGTGAGACTGAGCTTCAACCTCCAAGTCTGGAGATACGCTGAAAGTGTAGACATGTCTTGGCTTAAAGTCTCCTCCAAGTCCTTCCAGTTTCCAGAAGAGTGCAGCAATGCTAGATCATCAGCATAAGCAAACTTTTTGGAAATCATGGAAGG
Source organism: Diplosoma virens (assembly GCA_963680785.1). Lineage (NCBI taxonomy): Eukaryota > Metazoa > Chordata > Ascidiacea > Aplousobranchia > Didemnidae > Diplosoma > Diplosoma virens. The sequence continues at coordinate 31,181,689 of OY796896.1, read as the reverse complement.
AAGATCGTACGTATAGATATTAAATAGGAGGTGAGCTAAGACCGATCCCTGAGGAACGCCGTTTTTGAGACGGCGTAGTTTTTTATTATTAATTACCACATTATCAAGTACCGAAGCTAGATTTGCAAGCAAAATCTTTGCGACCAGCGCTTTTCGGTGCAGAAAGCAGTACACAACAACAACTTCCTGTTGTTCTTGCAACGTCCAATCATGGCTACTGTTTTTTGAGTACAGAAACTTTTTTACACTTATTTCAATCACATTTTTCCTGTTCAAGTTTATCTGAATTAACACCACACATTTGTTGTCCGGTAGCGTTCTCCGGTGATCTTTATCAAAGCTTGAAAATTTTTCCGATTACAACTTCATTAATAAAGCGCATGTTTGCTAAGAGATACTCACTGGTGTCTATCCACTCGTTAACTGTGATGCAAATCTTCCACTGAGGCGAATTTTTTCTAGATGATTTTGTTTCAAAGTCCAAAAACATAACTTTAATCCGACTGGCTATTGTGTTGTCTGGAAGAGGAAAACTTATTTATTTTATGAGACAGGTCATCGAGACTCATCTTCAAAATTAATCTTACATATTGCTGGCATACTTTCTTTTTCCTTTTTACAATATATAACAGTTTTTCAAACTTAACTATTGTTGTTTTGTTGTAATTGTCGTGTCTGTAACTACAAGCTTATTATTTAAGTTATAAACTTGTACACAATAAAAACTATATTAACACCCAAACCAACTCAAAAAAATCAAGCTCAAGTGAAATAATTGAGGAAATTTTAAAAAACGCATTAAAAAAAATTAATCAAATAAATTGCCAGAAAATTGGTTGTGACAAGAAAAAAATTAAACAGGAAACTTTCTTTTAGGCTAAACAATAAATTTTGCTTCAGCAGGAAGTAACTAATGGTAGGGGAGACCGGGGCACGTAATAACACTTTTTTTCTTTTTGCTATTTCTCCCATAATAATTTTTTTTCAAAATTCTTGTTTAATGTCACACTTCATTCATAATTTTAATCATAACGATGTAGTGTATCCCCGTTAAAAGCAATTCGTAGTTTTATTATAAGAGAATAAATGCGGCTCTTTGAGCGCTGTTTACGATATACGTCCAATTTGTTCTATGGCTCGATACTTGTATCTTTTTTCTTTTTTCTCTCTTTGTATTGACGTAATATGTTTTTGACTAACGTCATTGTACTGGAAAATTCGCGTATATGCCACTTGATTCGCGTAACGATCTCTCCAGGGGTTTCTGGCTGAATCTTGAATTTACGAGAAGGTTTACGTCACGTGATTTTGTTTTCTATATAAAGCCGATGCGTAGCGAGAAATGATGATGATGATTATTATCGTTGTGAGGTAATTTGAAGCGACTCGAGTGGCGGCTCGAGCGAAGGTGATTTTGTTTGGCCACAGGAGGTGGACCGTTAGATTTTGTGTCGGTGGACAATTGTTGAATTTATTTTGTGCCAGTGGTTGGCAGTTTTGTTCTACAGAGGTAGAATTATTTGTGTTGATTGAGTCGAGTTATAGTGTTGATTTTGCTTTGCAGTTTGGCAAAGCGTGGAATAGAAGTTTCGTCGGACGTGATATTTTTGTAATACATCTGTTTTTATTAGAGACAAGGGTCTCTGTTTGTTGTGAAAAAGAATCTTCAACGAAATCAATCCGAGCTTTCGTTAACCAACTGTATAAACCGTCAGGCTCATAGCAAAACTACTTCTTGAGCCGGAATAAAATAAAATTTAGACACAGCTTTGTTTCAGCGCAGGTATTCGGGTTACCTAGCTCAACTGGTCCTTTGGGATTCCCGAACAAAGTTTGTGACATTTAATATGAAAAATTTAGATCACTGTTTTACTGACATCAAAAAAATAAATTAATAATTTTTAGAGTTTAGTCGTTAAAATTACGATTTAAATATTTAAAAAAAGGTTACAATGTGCTCCGTCAATGGGGTAAGTTGTAACACCAGTTGGGGTAAGTTGTAACAGCAACAAAAATCACTAATAAATGTTTAAATATAAATGTAACTTGAAGAAAATAACAATATGAAAAAGTAAACACAATGAAATCACACATAGCCTAGTCATAGATATGAGTATCAAGCACAAAAAATGAGGTATTTGGCCGTTGCCTAAAAATGTTAAAACAGTTTTTTCACTGCTGGATTAGCCCAATCATAAATTTCAGAATCACATTTGTGACAAAAATATGTACTCAAATTTTCGGTACAAGCTAAATGTGACCTCTTTAGGTAACCATAGCATTGTACCACCCACTTCTTATCAGGACGACTGTTAAAATAGGGCTCAAGAAATGTAATGCAATACTACACTTTTGCTTATAGTGTTTTTTCAAAAACTGTTTTTTCTTTGTTTGAAGCTGCAAAAGATTGTCCTTTTCTGGTGTGTCTGTCAGCATGGCGCATTTTTTAGACCTTTTCTTGTTTTGCACCAAAGACTTAGCCTATCTTTAAGTTTTTTTTAGCACTCTGTAGAGTTTTACATGGCCAACACCACTGTTTTGCTACTCCCCTTATTAATCTCTTAAATTATAGCAACTGCATGCTGTAGCAGTTCTTAAGTTGTCTTGTAATGATGAGCTGATGTTCCTGTTAGTCTTTCTTTTATAAATTCTCATATTGTTGTTGCCGGAGTTGCTTTTAATAAAAGCTAGTTAAACCTATGCACAAAAATATGTGTTACAACTTACCCCACCTCATACTTCGTCAAGTTTTTCTTAATATCTCAAAGAGTTAAGTTGTAGTTACTAAACCTTGTTAGGTATTTAATTGCCTATTGTTTTGTGTTTCGACTGATATAAAACATTTCAATAAAACCTGACCCGCTATCTCTCAAGAAGACAAAAATTAAATTTCGAAAAATTTACTTTGCCTACTCAAAAAGCTTGTTTTAACAGTAAGACTATTTTTAGTCATTGGAACTAAACAATGTTATTTGCTAGCAATCGGTCTTATTATGATTGTTATTTGGGCCTATTTAAAATTTTGTTAGTTGATGTTAGATTTGGACAAATACGAATGTTACAACTTACCCCATGTTACAACTTGCCCCGGTCTCCCCTAGCTGCAATTTGCTATTGTCATCATACTTCAACGTAGCTACCGGAAACATTTGGTTGCTCCAAACGCGTGCGATGCTGTTTTAACATTTGTGTGTATGTTACGGTAAAGCTGTGAAGCTAGAGATTTCATGAAATATCTAGAGATTAGACCAAGAGGCCTTTAAGCTCACTGTTTAATTTGCTACATATCAATCCAAAGTCTAAATTGATCGAAAACTCCCTGTTTGAACATCATATTTTTTATAAAGAAAGCATTGCAAATAGTTATTTTGTCAGCAGCAAGATTTGCTTCAGTTATATAAAATTATAAAATTTAGAAGTTGCTACTCATGCTACTTTTACTCTTGTCTTTTTTGCTGTTTTTTAAATTTTCCAACTTTAATAGCTTTTTGTCGTTTTAAGTTTTTGCGTTGAGTAATGTAGAATTTGAAAAGCAAAAACAATTCTTCGTTGACAAAAAAAATTTTCCAATTATTAATTTAGAATTAATTTTTTGGATTGTAGTAATAAACAATAAGCCTAATGCGAGTTTTCCCACTTTAAAACTCAACACAATTTTTACAGAACTCAGCAAGTTAACTTTGAAATCAAAAGCTGCAATTATAAGCTTATAAGCTCCAAACTTATTCAACGACAAAAAAAAAACAACATTATTTTCTTAAATGCTTCTACTATCGTCATTAAATATTCTACCATCAGCAGGCACTAATAACACGAGTTTGGAAAATTGGCTGCATTTTCGTTTTTGATGACGATAAATTGTTGAAGTAAAAGTGTGTCAGCTAATGAGAAAACACACGATAACCTATTTAAAGAAAATTAGTAAACCTTTTTCTGTTTCTTCTTGGTGTATTAGGCTATTGTAAATTGTGAGGTTTTTCCGCACTAGAAAAGTCACCACATTCACAAAATATAGTCGTGTTATAATTAAGAATTAGTGTTCATTTCTTATTTTCTAATTCTTTTTTTCACCCAATTAATAACTCTGTTCTACTGTATAAGATGTTGTACTACTAAGTAGGACTTTTCTAACCCCAACTCATATTAGATATTGTAAAACAAGACAGAGCGACTGTCATTGCATTTTACTGCAATAAACTTTTAGCATTACAGTACTACATTTTTTTGCAATTAGGCTATGACAATAAACAATAGCATTTAACAAGAAATTCACAAAAAACATCCACTGATGAAATTATTAAAATTAAATCTTATATCATACCAATAAGCTATAGGTATCGTCTAAAAATACAATGTCGAAATATCTTGTAAGCTTCTTCGGCCCAAAAATTTAAAACAAATTAAACAAACAAATAAAAACTGTCAACCAATTTGGCAGCACTGACAATTGATTGCCTAATTTCTGGTGACCGCTAAATTGTTGCGTTTAATTTAATGTTTCCGACGATGTCTTGCAAGCCAAGAAAAAAGTAGAGATGAGAATAATGTAAAATTACCTGCAAAATAAAAATAAAGAAAAGTAAAATCTTGGATACATTTATTTAAAAAAATTTTCCTCTCTTTCCTACAAGTCAAAAGGATAAATATAAAGATAAAGTGAAATGAAACGAAATAAGTAGCCTTACAACCAATTAAGATGCTACTGCGTATTTAAACTACCACGCACAACTTGTTGCTACGTTTACTTTTTTTATGTTTCAGAAAATCATATTGGAAAAAAATTTTTTCGACGATTTAACTGTTTTATCCAAAACAATGTTAATTAATATTTTGAAGCATTTTTAAAAATCTAAGTCATTATGTGAATATTTCGAGTCAACCTCGAATTGTTCATCATATTTTAAAAAAATAAAAACGCTGTATTATTTATTTATAATCTTTGTTCTTTTTTTTGTGCTAAAAATTAAATGATCTTGAGATCTACAGCAAACATTTCTAATTCGGATGATAAAATGCGATTTGGATAGTGTCCACGGAAGAGCTTTTCTATAACGAGGCCCTCGCTTCCCCAAGGAGAGCACGAGGCATTTTCCAAGGAGCCACAAGCAGAAGTTTTTACTGAAGACCTTTTTTTAGTCTTCACTAATCGATTGAGACAAAAATGAAGAAATCAGAGGCAGTTTTATACTGTAGTAATGACCTTTTTTTAGTCTTCATTAGTCTTTTGGGATAATATCCTAAGCAGAAAGCCACAGGTTTTCAGAGTCTCTGAAAAAGAGCCACGAACCATGAAAGGTTAAGAATCACTGGCCCAAAGTAAGTCTTCTCTCAACTTAATGTCTGATTATATTTTTCCAGCAAAAATTTATTATGTCCCATCAAAACAAAGCCCTTATAGCGTACCTGCGTTCTCGAGTTCTTTATGATTAAACTTTGTTTTTCTTTTTATGGATTTATTTAGAGTTGTAACGAATCCAACTTTTGAAGGACTTTAGTCAATCAAAGTCTAATAACTTTCAAGTCCGAGCCCTTGAGAGTCATGACTCGAATCGCATATGGGTACCCTGTTAAGGTGCTCTTGCCAAGTCTAAGTGCGAGTCTACCAAAGTTTGAATACGTACTTTTGAGTTTGAGTTTACATTCAATATTAACCATGACTTTTTATATTCAAGTACCTTTAAAAGTGAAAGTCTTTTTTTAGTCTTCACTTGATTTTAAACAGCCTTTTTTTATTGCCAACGTCAAGTAAAGACACAAACATTAAAAGTATAGTACTACCTGGGCTTTGACTGATGTTTTTTTGTCAGCAAGGTCAGACCTGTCCCCATAACGTGACATTTGGGGACCACATCAGAGCAAGAAAACCAGGCAAAAACCAAAATAGGTTTTAATTCGTTTGAAATCTACATTCATTTGTAGGACAAGCAAGTCGTTTTAACTATTTGTTTATGGGCTTATCAGGTGAAGACCTTTTTTTAGGTGTTCATCAATTTTTCTGACTCCGATTTTAGTTTTTGTTGGGGCACCTCTTGGTTATGTTTACGGGACCCTACCAAGCAAAAATAAATTTTTGAAAATTTATTTCAATCTCATAAAAATCAGAATAAATTGGGGATCATGGCCCTCTATTGCCTCCGTGGGGACGGGCTTGAGCTGGCTCTGCAAAAGGAAAAATTTAATTTTTTTAACTCGAGTCATTTAACCCAGTGGTTCCCAAGAGCTGATCCGCGGACTGGTGCCGGTCCCGGTAATTTTTTTACCCGTCTGCAAAATATTTTCTTCATTTTAATATAGAATTGTAAGCATTGCAAAGTTGTTATTTTCTGTCAAACTCATTGTACGCTTGACCGATTCACAGCAGTAAACTGGCATATCTCGCCTTGCTCGGTAACGCAAAATTGTTTAATGAAGATAAAACTTCCAATGACTTGAATTTCATGCGGTTTACGATTGTTTCATCATAAACTGCGCCTAGCTTTCAAAAATTTTAATAGAAAGCCATTCTCTACTTTTGATGTGCTGCTCTTGTTAAACTGCACAAAAATTAATATGGAATCAATAAAACAATAAGAAGCATAAAAAAAAGCCTTCTGAAACAGGTAATACTCAAAATTGAAATGAAACAAATATCAGTAGACTTACTGCAAGTGTAGAGCAAACTACAAAAAGGACATACTCAAAACAGCAGAAATTTCACACTAACATTGATTTTGTATGCATATAGATCGACATTTTGTTGTTTGAGTTGATTCGATTGCCAATTAGTAAATTTTTGTCTTAAATACATAAGTCTATGCTGAAATCTTGCATTTCGCTATGCAACAACAATTTAAGTTAACAAAAAATTTTAAATATCGGTTCTATTTACTTTAACAGGGACGTCCAACTTTTTTCAAATTGGGCCAAATTATAAATTTAAGTACATTCAGGGGGCTTCAAAATTACATGTATGTAAAATTTCTTCTTTTTATTATTAGATGCCATGACCAAATGACGAGTATTAAAATATGAATTTAAAATTTATAAACTAATTAAGAATCTAAGTGAAATATGAAACTATAGAAATCATTATGTAATTAGTATTAAAAATGTCCATGCTGGAGCTGCTTTGAAGTCCCAGTTACGTAAGTTCCTTTCTCCTTCCTTGCAGCGATTCAAATCTCCCGAAATCTGGAGAGAAAAGGGCTTCTATTTGCGATCCCAAAGCCGATGAAGCCCGTATAGTACAGAAAGAGTCATCGACCGATATCTCATCCCTGTGTCTCCTAAACGATCTTCGAGAGGTTTATCTACGCATCCTTCGAGCCAATTATTGATCCATTGCTCCCGAGTGAGCAGTCTGGGTTTTGACGCAGAAAGTCAACCTTGGATCAAGTCAATCTATTGACAGAAAACAACGAGGATTTTTTATCGATTTGTCGATCTGACGTCGACACATGTCTCTGTCTGGCATCTTGGCCCTACCTGCAAGCTGCTTGAAACTTCTTCCAGATAATTACATGGTCAGAATGATCATGGAGCTTGTCCAAACCAAAATTCCACCCTTACTACGGGTGATAGCAAACAAAGCAGGGTTCGCCGTCTGAAAAACGGCGTTTCTCAGGGATCGATCTTGGCTTCCTTCCTTTTAAATCTTTTGAAAGATGTCAAGGTGATTCCTTGGGAACTGCAACACAGGTTAGTGGTTGTTGACGTAAAGAAGGAAAACCTGTTCAAGCGCATAAAAATGAAACGGAACATGTAATGGAGGGTATGGAAATTAAAAGAAAAAGAAACAAGGGAAAAATTTAAGGACAAGGTAAAAGAATTTGTTAATACTGAAACAAAGATTTGTGGGGTTTTGAA